>VBSM01002223.1:1770024-1826606 GCA_008086735.1 Cheirogaleus medius
CTGCCTACCTGCCTACCTCCAGGCCCAGCCCAGCCCAGGTCAGGGCAAGGGATGAGCGCTCTGTTGGGTACGAATTCGACGTTTCAACCTGGATCAGGCTTTTCAACACTTCCCGGGAACGGGGACGTCCTGAGATCCTCCACCGTGCCACCGAGGAACTGAGCAGAGCTGCATGGCCTCGGTGGGGACCATGTCCCAAAGGGAAGTCCCCGTCTGCACCCTGCCAAGTCCAGGCTGTCCCGTGGATCGGGTGTGTCGTCACGCATGTGCACCTCAGACGACTCCAGAAATCACTCGCCTGCAGAAAGACGGAAATACAAATCCAGCCTGATCCCGCCCCTGGAAGACGAATATTATTGACGTTTTTTGTGAACAGCATTCCAGTTTTTAATGTCGCTTTGGGGGTAACTTTTTATTTTATTTTGACGTCATTTCAGACTTGCAGAGAAGTTGCAAGCTGAGCACAAGGAGCTCTCAGTGCTCGTCACCCAGATCCGCCCGCCGGCCACACTCCGCCCCATCGGCCTTATTATTCCTTCCCCCTCTCTCTCTCCAAGTACTACTATATGGTGATATACTGTAATATAATTATAAGTAAATATACTAAGTAATGGTACTATGAATATTAAAATAAAATTGTTATTAATAAACTAATATCCCCTAGACAGATATTTACTTTCTGAACTATTTGACACTGAGTTGGAAACATCGTGTGTCTTTACCCCTCAAAACTTCAATGTCTGCTTCCTAAGAATGAGGTAGTTCTCTTACATAAAAGCGTTGCCGATCTCAAAATCGGGAAATTTAGCACTGACACTATTGACTAATCCACAGTCCACATCTGAATGACACCAATCACCCTAATAATGTCCTTTATAGCAAATTCAGTTCCTGGCTGCGCATCCAGGCTGGGATCCCACATCACATTTAACTTTCATGTCTCTTTAGTCTCCCTTAATCTTTAACAGCTCGTCAGTCTTTATCTGCCATGCCCTTGGTGTTTTTAAACTGATAAGAACAGATACTACACTTGATCTTAGCCAAAAGGCCGAGAAGCGATGCCCTTGGTGTTTTTAAAGAACACAGGCTAGTTATTCTACAGGCCGTCCCTCGACTGGGGGTTGTCTGACATTCCTCGTGATGAGATTCAGGCTATGCATTTTGGGGGTCCACATCCCCCGGGAGAGGTGCTGTGTTCTCCACCTGTCGTATCAGGATGCACATGAGGTGGGCTTATCCTACCCACCACTATGGGTGATGTTAACATTCAGCACTTGGTTAAGGCCAGATATTCTTTAAGAAAATTCAGATAGCACTAGATAGGCTATTTTACGAGCTACTTTTTTCCTTTGTTTATTTTTGCGACAAGGTCTCACTCTGTCACCCAGTCTAGAATGCAGTGGCGTCATCACAGCTCACAGCAGCCTCAAACTCTTGAGCTCAAGAGATCCTCCTGCCTCAGCGTCCTGAGTAGTTGGGACTACAGGCGCACACTACCATGATCGGCTATTTTTTTATTTTTTGTAGAGAGAGGGTCTCATGACGTTGCTCAGACTAGTCTTGAACTCCTGACCTCAAGCAATCTTCTCCCCTCTGCCTCCGAAAGTGCTGGGGTTACAGACGTGAGCCATTGTACCCAGCTGATAAGCTCCTTTTTCACTTAAAAGCCTATTATAAAAATTTGGCATGTTTTAAATATTCTTATATAGCATCATTTAAATAGCTGCATAGTTTCCACTGTATGCACATTGTGTTTACTAATTATAACTCCTATTGTTTTGTCAAATTTCAACATCTTGCCAATTAACCGTTAATAATGTGGTACTGGGCATTTTTATAGATAACTCTTTACGTCCCTCGAAGATTTTTTCCTAAGGTTAAATCCCTAGAACTGGAATTGACAGTTAAAGGCTGTGCACATTTTTAAGGCTAAAAAGTGTCATTACCAGGGCCCTGTCCTCACAAGCACACGCGTTGTTCAGACTTACACTCCCCATACTAGCGAATCCAAGTGCCTTCTCCATCTGCCTCCCGCGGCCTCCCCGGCACAGGGCTCTGTCATTTTCTAGAATCTTTTGTTGCTTTAATTTGTGTTTCTTTAGTTAGAAAATTTGACTTTTTTCCCCATATATTTTAGGCCATTTATGTAACTTCTTTAGTTTCCTATTCATATCCTTTGTTTGTCTTTCTGTGGAGTTTTCATCTTTTGTTAAAATATATAGCTTTCATGGTTACTACTGCATGAAAAATTTATAAATTCAGCTGTGAGTTCTTCCTGGACCGAAGAGTTCTGTGTTTTGTTGTTTTGTTTTAATTTCTAAATAGCATTTCCTTTATACTCTATTCGTAACTAATTTTTCAAGTTATGTCTTTTGAAAAAAAGAGCACGGCCTGGAAGCAGGGTGGGTCAGTGGTGAAAAGCACATGCTTTGGGCCAGGTATGGTGGCTCACGCCTGTAATCCCAGCACTCTGGGAGGCCGAGGCAGGAGGATCGCTTGAGGCCAGGAGTTCAAGACCAGCCTAAGCAAGAGCGAGACCCATCTCTACAAAAAAAAGAAAAATTAGCTGGGCACAGTGGCATGCACCTGGAGCCCCAGCTACTTGGGAGGCTGAGGCAGGAGGATCCCTTGAGACCAGGGGTTCGAGGCTGCGGTGAGCTGTGAGGACGCCACTGCACTCCAGTCTGGGTGACAGAGCAAGACTCTGTCTCAATAAAAAGAAAACATAAAAAGCACATGAGACCTGTGTCGAGTCCTGGCTCTGCTGGGTGACTCTGGGCAGGTCCACCTCACTGGGTCTCGATGTTCCCATCTGTAAAATACGAGACAAGAACAGGGTGGTGGTGAAGATCGAATGAGACGCTGTGTGCAAAGCGCGAGCACCCCATGGCTCTAGTCGGTGTTGCTCGTGACGGCTGTTTTGTTTTTGTGACCTGACCTCCCGAGGAGCACTTTCAGAGACCGGATGCGGCAGGACACGGCGAGGAAAGGACGGGAAGAGGGAAGAGCGGAGGCTGCGTCCCAAAGCGAGCTGCCGGGACGAGACGCGGGGTTTGCACAGAGGCTCGAGGCGGGCCAGGCCCGGGGCTGGTGCCGCACCTGGCGCTGGCGTGCTTGGAAGGTCCCTCCAGGTGTGAGCCGCAGGCTGACCTGTGCTCCCGGCCCTGCGGGGCTCGAAGTCAGGGTGTCTGAGTGGAGACGCAGTTGTCCTTTCAGTGGACTCACTGTTCTGTGCTGCACAGACCTCTGTCCTTTGGTGACCTTCGACAGCTTTCCAAGGTCCCTAGATGAGTGTCTGCAGGCTCTAGACTTGAGGTTTTAACCGAAGTCCGTACGCACGTGTGGGCCTCTGAGTTAGGGGTGATCTCGGAAAACGCTGGGCCGAGCGCTCGGCGCGTAGCAGGAAGCTTCCAGTGCTTGCCCTGCCCGCTCCCCCCTCGGGGACAGCAGATGGCCTGAAACGGCGCAGCCAGCCCTAGTCCGAGCTCAGGTCCCCACCCATGCCTGCGTGTGACACCGGGCCAGTTGCCCTCTGACTTCTCTTCTCTCCTCTGTCAAACACGGTCTGGGGACAATTTGCTCTCTAAGGGCCTTTCCAACCCTAACATTCTGTGATTTTATCATATGGGATTTGGCATAATTGGTGTCCCCTGCACACTCACACTTTTGGGATATCTGTATACATACCAGAACCTAAACACGAGGCAGCAGGTACAAACTGCCCAAAGAACGAATGCTCGCGGGTGTTGGGACAAGACCTCCAGCCCGGGAGCCTCTTCTCATCTGCCCTGCCTTCCGGTGCCTTCTCCTGGCCACCACGCCCAGCGGGAGCACCGGAGTGTCTGTCTCCCCGGAAGGCGCCTCTCCCCCCGGAAGCGGCTCTGCCAGCTGACTACTCCCGAGACCCCAACTACGCAGATGCTGGTGGGAAAGGCTGAATTCTTTCCAGCCTCACGATGGAAATTCAAGGAAAATAAGGCGAGAGCTGCATGCATTACTGCGCAGTCACCGCCAATGAATGGTCCATCCCAGAGACAAATGCGTGACAGCTCGGGACTTGGACCAGGCCGGGAGCAAGCCACGCCGAGAACGGGAGCAATTTGGCTGCATGTGGCTACTCCGTGGTCCAGCAGAGGGGAAAACAAAGGCTCTAATTACCCAGCCACAGTCCTGTATTTTGATGTGAAAGAGAGGACGTCGCTGAGCTCCCTTCCAGTCTCGCCAGGCCAGCAGGCCCCAGGACTGCCTCCCGCCCAGACCTCTGCGGGGCCCACAGCCGGCCCGTGCCCAGGCTGCAGATGGCTTCACTGGCCGCAGATGAACCCCAGGAGGCCACGGCGGCCCCACGTCATGCTCTGCCCCTTCTGCAGGGGGTTCTGCAGGGGCGTCGGCATCAGACGATTTCCGGAGGATTCCCTCGCCCTCTGTGGTGCTCCCTCGCAGCTCTGCGGGGGACGGGAGGAGTCAGGGGCAGCAAGGTCGGGGAGCAGCCCCGTCTCCCCCGTCTCCTCCGCAATAAGCAGCACCAGAGCCGTCCACACAGGGCGCTCCTGGCCCAGTCCCCTCCCTCCTTCCCCTGTGCTCTCCGAAGCTCTACCTGTCCTCTACCTCCCCTGATGTCACCTGCCATCCCCAGGTCAGTGTGGCTGCCACGGTGGCAGAGTCAGGCTTAGATCCTAAGGTATTTAGGACACGGCAAATCTCCCATCACAAGAATCTGCTGAAGCCTCAGCCTGGACAGCCTGAAGGGGAAGCAGGCTTACTTCTTAGGAACGGCATTTCTGCTAGGGGAACGCTCAGCCGTGCCTCAGTTTCCCTCAGTATGGCTCTGAGCTGCAGGTGCTCAAGGCGGAGAGGTCTTGCGCCCTTGCCAGCCGGACAGACTCCCTGGTGCTGCCTGCAGCTCCTCTCCCTGCGAGCCGACAGAGGCACCCGCCACGCCAGCACCTCTGCTCTTGCCGTCCGCCCACGTCTCTGCATTCCTGGGAGGGAAGTCCCATCTCCGTCCCCAACGTCCACTCATCTCACCACAAGCCACCCGTGGCTCTGTGGCACTGGGGGTGGGGTGGCCAAAGTGGGCCTGCTCCCTGCAGGCCCCGCCCACCCATCAGGCTCTGGGCTACCGAATCTCGCCAGGGGACGTCGGGGCCCAGCGGGTCTGTGCTCAGAGTGCCGCGGAGCCACCGGCTGGGGTAGCGGCCGGGATGCGGCTAAAACAGACATCGCGCGATGCACAGAACAGCCCCGCAACAAAAGGTGACGCCGGCCAGAACGTCCACGGTGTGGAGGTTGGGAAACCCCTGCTCAGGGCTTCCTCTCCTTGGCAGTGACAGTCACCCCCCCGATGGGCTCTGTCCCCAGCGTCACTCTCAACAGCAGCCCTGCTCAGGGCGTGTCCACGCACGCGCACACACCCTTCCCAGCACTGCTCGCCCACCCCACGACCCTGCCGTCCAGGCTCTGCCCGGTCCACCGCCCTGCACGCCGGCTCCCCGCGCCTTTCCCGCTTCCTGTCCCCATTTCGCACACTCCCCACACCGCCATCCCGCCCCGCGACTCTCAGACTTGAGCGTGCGTCTGGACCAGCCGGGGGACTTGAGAGAAACATGAGGTGCTGGGCTCCACCCCTAGAGTTTCCGGGTCGGCAGGTCTGGACGGGGCTGCACAATTCTCATTTCTTCAGGTGACCCTGGGGCCGCTGGTCTGGGGACCACGCTCTGAGGACCAGACCCCACACCGACTCCCCGCTTCCCCCATGCTGTGCCCAGGCTGCCACGCCTGCCTGGGACCCCCTCGCCCTCGCCCCGAGTTCTGCCCGTGAGGTTCAACGCCGCCGCCTCCCAGGTGTCCCCGAGGCCAAGCGGAAGACCCCTCGGCGTGGCCCCTCCGCACTGTGCACGTCTCTGGAGCCATTTATTTCCCTCTTTCCTTGGCAATTATTCAAATCCTGTTCGCCAGTCGGCTTGCTCAGCAGGAGGAGCGGAAGAGAGCCGAGTCACAGGGACGGTTTGCAGAGGTGTGGGCAGGGGGAGGGGACGAGAACGGGGGCGGCGCAGGCCCCAAGCCAGCGAGGGTTAGGAGTCGCGGCTGCCCTGAGGGCTGGGGCAAAGTGACGAGGTGGTGCCGGAGGGTCACCGACAGGAGCTGCGGCCTTCAGGACACAGATGCTGCCAGACGGCAGCAGCAGGCGGAAAGCCCCGGAAGGAGCAACCTGGCCTCTGTCCTCCTGCCCTCCCGGTCCTGCTGCTGCCTCCCACGGGCCGCGCCCACGGAGCAGGGCAGGCATGCGTGGCGCAGTCCGTACCCGCCACCCTCCCGGGCTGGGGGCAGGGGCCCCGAGTGGGTCTCCTGAGACAGACGGGAGGGCTCCGCACACGGCCTCCCCCCGCTCCGAATCCCAGAGTACAGTATCCGTGTCACAATCGCCCCGGGCTCCACGACTAGCCCAGGGCCTGGCATCACAATAAACACTTGGTGAATGGATCTGTTATCATCAGCTGGTGTGCACGTCTGGCGACTCGTTTTCAGACATCTCATGGCACTTGGCCACTCGGAACAGTCTAAGAACGTCCGCGGCTCTGCAGGGAAACCTGCCGGCCGGGGCCCTTGGACATGGCTGGACGTGGCTGGAAACAGCTCCACGTGCGGCCCAGCTCCCCCGCCAGATTCCCACGGATTTGTCACTGTGTCCCACATGACAGAGAACACACAGTGCGGGTTCACCAGACCTGCGGAGGAGCAGCCACATCCTCCGGCTCCAAGTATCAAAGACGACACAAAGGACAGGAATCCACGAGAGAGGTGCCAACCTCTGATAAGTGGAATATAACCAGACTGAAAGGAGGAAACTGAGGGCAAAGCATATTTGCATTAGAAATGGTGACGGGTTTACCCACACTGTTCTTACAAAGATGTAAGAAAAATGACGGGAGCTGAAGAGAAGAGTGGTCTTCCGTTCCGGCCCTACTGGCTGCCATTTATTGAGCACCTACTGTGTGCGAGGGACTCTGCTAAGCACTTTGTGAGTTTTATCTCATTCGAACGCTCCTGGACACCAGCACCTCCACTGCCAGCCGTCCTCACTTCCGTGTTTCCAGATGTCGAGACTGACGTGGTGGGAGGTTCTCGTGGCTGGGATCTAAACCCGGTTCTGCTTAGTCAGACCCGATTTTCACTAGAAAACACAGGGACAGTTGAAAGCTGAGACACTACTCACCATGCAGATTCAGACGTAGTGGCTCTACAAGTGCCATCTCCCACCTACTGGAAAGCGTCGTCAGTGACTCCATGGCGGCGAGGCGCGGGTGCGGAGGGGGCTTGGGTGCTGCCTAGTGATGAATGCGTCCCTTCGGGGCGCGACACGGCAGAAACATGTGAGGAACTGCGACCGTGTCCGCAGCCCGCCTTCCGGGCGCGGGTCTGCCATATGGCGCCGGGGAAACAGTGCTCCGAGTGGCGGGCGGGCGTGATGTCCCGGCTGGCTCTGCACCTGGGCTGGAGAGGGAGACAGGCTCTTCAGACACAGGACAAGCTTCGCTTTCACACGCGTGGCCGGACCCAGCTGGGCGCGGCTCCCTCCTGAGGGTCGGGGCGGGAGGGTGCGGCGGGGTCAGGAACAGGCCAGGGTCCCTCGGAGGACCCGGCGCTGAGACCGGACAGACGGGCACAGCCGTGTCCCGGAAGGCTCGCCGCCTCAGCCGCTCCCAAGCTGGGCTCTCGCAGACACAGTCGTGGCTGGTCCCAGAGGCGACAGATGTTGATTCCAGATGCTGAGGGGGTGGAGCGAGGTGGCCGGGGTGGAGCAGCCACCTCGCTGGTGTGACACCCCGTCCCAGGCTGCAGGCGCCTGGCCTGTCCCCCTGCCAGGAGCCCTGGGAACTGCAGGGACCTTCGACACCTGTGTCCGGAAGCAACGTGGGAGTTGCCCCCTCTGTATTGTAGCGGAAGTTTCATGTGTCCCGTGTGCGAATCCCACCTTCCACCTCCACACCATCTGATCTCGGGCAAGTCACTAAAATCTCATCACTGTCCCCTGCACACACTGGTGCTGCCTCGCAGTTCCACCATGGAACAACACGCGCAGGGGCTAGTGAGGCCCGGCCCCTGACAGGGCTTGATGGATACTGTATGGTTCCTTCCCCTCCCGTTCCCCTGGTGTTTATTCCCCCAACAAGTCAGGGGGGAGCACCTCCGTGTTGCCTTCACTTTACACAATAAGGCCCCGCATCTGGGGCTTTAACCGCCCCCACTCCTTTTGGCAGGGCCGGGGGCTGCAGCGGCAGCTGTTTCCGGCTCAGGAGGAGCAGCCGGCCGGGCGGGCAGTGTGGCAGGGAGCCGCCGGGCGGGCGGCACAGGTGAGCGCAGCTGCAGAGAGGAGGCCTGAGTGGCACAGAGGGGCGGGGGAGACCCCTGCAGGCTCTGTCACTAGCGGCAGAGGGTTCAGGGGTGTGGGCTGGTGTCACTCGACTGAGGACCCCCAAGGCAAAGACCTAGGTGAAGGTGGGACTTGAGCTAAAGAGGAAGTAGTTCTAGACACTCTAGAAGAAACTCCGTTCCGGCACGGGGAACAGTCATCGTAACAGCCGGTAGTCACTGCGTGTGCTGCTCTAGCGGATATTGTTTAGGGGACCTTAAGTCCTTTATGTTTTATCCAGGGTGGTGTCTAGTGCCAGACCCAGGAGGCTCGGGCCACAGAGTTCCTTCTGGAATGGAGAAAAGTGCCCCTAGCAGCCACGGGGATTGCTACCTGGGGAGGAGGGGTGTGGTGTTCCAGGAGACCCTTCCAGGCAGGAAGGGTGAACGGAGATCCGCTCTTTCCTCCTGATGGGCCGTGGAAGGGAGAGACAGAGGGAGGCGCCATGGGCCACATGCAGAAGGCCGTGAGACCATGGAGGGCTGGGGCTGTGGAAAGTCAGCAAGGGAGAACACCTGCGCCCAGCCAGGCCGAGAAAACAAACTTCGAGGTCACCTCCATCCTCTGGGAGACAAAAGCAGAAGAGGCCCGGGACCAGGCATGCCCGTCTCTACCTCTCCCCCCTCTGCAGGTCCAGCCTTTCCCGCTGTCCCTGCCCTGCAGCCATGCCTGGGGCTCCCTCTGCCCCAGGGCCTTTGCACCTCCCTCCTCTCCTCTGTTTAACCTCAGCTGACTAGATCTTCTTGCTCTGTCATTTCTCTCTCCCCCACACACTCTTTTATAATGCTAGGCATGCTATTTGGCTGTAATCTTACATTTATTTTTCAGTCCTTTGATTAACAGCTGCCTCCCCCACGCGATTCTAAGCTCCGCTGGCAGTTGCAGACCCCCAGTCAGTCTTTGCCGCGTGACTGGACAAGCAGGCAGTGGCGTGCACGGAGGCACGAATGGCCCGTTACTTTCTCTGCGGGGCAACAGCGTCCGCATTTGCAGAGGATGCGAGACGTGTCCGGCACAGAAGGTCGGGGGGCCGGGACGGTGAGGTGCAGGCTGCCACCTCGCTGGGGGCTGCCGGCCTTCCCCACGCCACACTCGCCCTTCCCTGGCCTCCATGTTCTTGTTCACATAAATAAACTGAGGATTTCCAGGGTCTTTTGGTTTTGTTTTCCCTTTTCGATACGAAAATTTTTAGCAAACAGTAAAAGTGAGGAGCGCAGAACATTATCCTTCGGAGAGAAAGTATTTTAACGTAAATGATGGTTATCATCACTCACCTCCAAATACTTCAGTTTGCATCTCTAAGGATGCTTCCCTACTTAACTAAAATACTGCCATCACCCCGAACAAAATTAACCGCAATCGTCCTAATGTTGTCTGCCTCAGTCAGTTTGAGCTGCTATAACGAAACACCCGAGGCCGGGCAATCTGTAAAGAACAGAGAGTTACTTTCTGACGGTTCTGCAGGCCGGGATGCCGAGACCAAGGGGCCAGCAGGTTTGCCGTTGGTCGGGTGGGAGCTGCTCTCTGCCTCCACGGTGGCATGGGAGGCCCTGTCCCCACACGGCGGCAGGCAGAGGGTGAAGGGAGGGCCATCCCCGCACCGAGCCCTTTCGTGAGGGCTCCTGCTCCTTGCCGTGACCCGGCCACCTCCTGACGGCCACGCTTCTCGATTCCCTTGTGCTGGGGATTAGGTTTTGACGTGAATTTCGGAGGGACAAAAACATTCAAACCGTAGCATCATCTGATACTCGGGCCGTGGTCACATCTCCCCAGTTGTCCCCAAACTGTCTTCCGCAGCTGTTTTCCCGGACTCAGGACCCCACCGCGGCCCTCACCGACAGCAGCGAGTTCTGAAACCCGTCTTGAACATCCCGATTCAGACCAGGGGTTCACCGTTACGGAACCGAGGGAAACAGGCCGCTCCCGCTGGCCTCGCGCCGGCCGTGAGCAAGTCCAGGATCGCACGGCCGCAGGGCCTGGATGACACAGGCCACGCAGCGGGTCGGGGCGCCCAGGGCAGCCACGCGAGGAGGCGACGCGCCAGCCCCGCTGCGGAAGCGCAGACAGGTGAGCCGCAGGAAAGCGTGTTCTTTCCCGCACGTCGAGGGGCCGCGGGGGGATCTCGCCGCTGCGGACGGTCCTGCCTGGCGGGTCCCAGGACACAGCGGTGGGGCTGACTCCTGAAAAGCCTGCGCTTGGGGACCAAGTCCTTTCCCTGCCGGCCCTGCGCCCGGACACGGCGCTGCGGGACTCAGCGCTGCCAGCCTCGTGCCACCGAGCGTCTGGGGCGAGGTGAGGCCCGTGCATGTCACTAGCTGTGCCGTGGGTTTGGTTTGGTTTGAACTTGATGGAAATTCTGTGGTTTTCACGTTGTCTTGGGACAAACAGGACCTTGGTGGATAGTCCCCAAAGACGTAGCTGCCAAATCGTCCTTTGGGTGGTTCTTGGTTCTCCACGTGACACATTCTCCCCGGGGCCCCCCCGACGCCCCCGTTGGCTCCTTGCCCACCGTGAGGGACAGAGTCCGGGAAATTCCACCCATGTAGAGGGTCCCCTCACCCTCTCCCTGTGATGACAGGGTTGGATGGACGGACAGAAACAGGACTGTGGAGCCACCTCCATGAGTTGATAAAGGGTCACAAGGTGGGCACTGTGGTAGCGGCTGGACTCTGCAAGGACACAGGCACAGTTCGTGTGTGTGTAAGTGTGTATGTGTATAGACAAAACACACACACACACACACACACGCAAACCGGGCACTGTCCCCTGGTTTGCTTTCCTATAATTGTCAAACAGCTGATGGTCATAAAGGCTTCAACTTTCTCCCGGGCCCCGCATCCGGTGGACCCGCCGACCCCCCAGACCCCGCCCATCGCAAGGAGCTGACTCAGCTGGGCTTGCGACCCCCACCCAGGAGCCGACTCAGCACAAGAGGACAGTTTCTACCCCTACGGTTCCACCCCCAACCCAGCCAGTCAGCAGCCAAACTACCTTTAAAAAGCCTTTCTCCCAAACTCTCGGGGAGACACATTTGAGAACTTGCTCCCGTCCACCTCCTCGCGTGGCAGCTGTGATTTTAAGCTCTTTCTCTGCTGTAACCCCTGCCGTCTCGGGGTGCTGGCTTCCTCTGGCCCAGCGGACAGGGGGCCGGGCTGGGCCGTGACAGCCGTTCCCGGTTCCTCCCTGTGCTCCGGAAAAGCTGGAGGCAGACTCGAAACACCCTCCGTGGCTGCAGCAGCGGCCGGGCCATGTGCTCGGGGCAGAACGGGACAGGCGCCTTGCTCCTCCGGGCTGCCCCGTGCATGGCCTCGTGCCCCGCGGGCTCAGAGATCGACAGGCAGCTTTCCAGTGTGTACTCACAGCTGCAGCGAGTCCTGAGGTTGGTCCGGACGCAGATCTGACGGGCGTCCCCCAGGTGGACCAGGACTGGGACACGGGCCGGCCTGCTTCCGACCTGGGTCTGAGTGGATGGACTGCCTTCCCGACCAGTTCTCAGGTTACGTGGATGCCGCTGGTCAGGAGAACCGGCACCTTTGGAACCACAGGTCTAGGACTTTAACCTGAAGTTCTCCTAGAGGAGACTCAAGGTCGGGGCGTGTGTGTGTAAGGCACCCCGATTACCCTCGTTCTTGCAGATGCGGAGGATTGGTGAGCAGCCAGCTTGCCTAGGTACCTGCACCCCACTGCTGGTGACAGCAAAACTGGAAAAGGCATGTGTGTGATTCTTGGAAACCAACAAAGGGGACGGCGTGTTCAAGGGAGGCCTAGAGGTGTCACCTGAGTGAGGCCTATAGCTGTCGATTTTCAGATGCGCCCCACAGACCCCTGGGGTTCCACAGACGCCGCCAGGAGCAGCTGCCTGCCTTTGGGGCCAGGGTTTAAGGTCCCAAAACACGGCAATCTCACTTCAACTACTTTTACACTGGAACTCGCATGTTCTATTTCTTTTGGAGAAAGCTCTCTGTGGCTAAACGGTGATGGGAACACTGGGACTGAGTGGCCTCCACGTGTGCCCATTTTAGGGCGAGCAGCCGTCACTCAGGTTTCCACAGGGAGGCAGGGGGTCTCGGCTGTGCAGCGAGACCTCCTGGGAAGCCAGGGGAGGGAGTCGCCCGGCAGCAGGATGGGGTGCGGCGAGGCCGAGTCACTGGGAGGCGAAGCTGAATGTGTTCGGGCTGGAGAAGGCCGACGACTCAGGCAGGAGTTGAGCACACGGCTTCCGTCTCGTGGCTCGACAGCTCTGTCCGCCTCTGCCTGCCCCGCGGCTCGTCTCCCTTCTCCCCTCTTTCCTCTTCCAACTGGCTAATTATCGCCGACTTCCCCACCTAAATTCCTGACAAGTATGGTCAGGGCCTGTCATCAGTGTTCCTTGGTCTTCTTACCTGTGGTGCAATCACGTGGCTCAGAACGTGACCACTCCTGGCCCAGGAACATCCGGGGGCTCTGACCCCCAACAGCACCTTCAGGGGGGCCTGGGAGTCCCCTGGAAAGGTAGTGGGCGATACAGGCACCTGGGTGCCCTTCTGTGGGGGTTACCAGGCATCAAGACTGACCTGCCTGAAGGCCCGGCTGGCACTGTGCTGGCCTGCTTGGTGCATGCACCTGTCTGCTGGCCGGGCCCTTAACGCCTTCTTCACCTTGTCGTGGTTCCAGCAATGTCCCCACCTAACAGCCCATGTCATGCGAGGTGCCAATGTACGCAACACCTCCAGCAACGGGACAGCAGTGTCCATAAGTGATGGTGCAGGAACGCTTTGCTATTTTATCTTACACAGCCATGCACTGCACAACGAAGTTCCCATCAATGACAGACCACAGGTATGATGGCGGTCCCATAAGATTATAATGAAGCTAAAAAATTCCTATCACCCAGTGTTGACGTAGCCATCACAACATCGCAGTGCAACACGTTACCTTTCTGTGGTTAGATACACAAATGCTTACCACTGTGTTGCAGTTGCCCACAGTGTTCACTGCGGTAACATGCCGTCAGGTTTGTAGCCCAGGAGCAATAGGCTACACAGCATATCGCCCAGGTGTGTCGTAGGCTATGCCACGTAGGTTTGTGTAAGTACACTCTACGATGTTTACACAAGGATGAAATCGCCTAATGATGCACTTCTCAGAACAAATCCCCATTGTTAAATAACACGACTGTATAATTATTTTTTATGATTATCAAAGTAATACATGTTGGTTGTGCAAAAGTAAAACTTTATAGAAAAGCATAATGTGGAAAGACAAAGTGCTCCCTAATTAAACCCACAGAGTTGATACATTCAACAGGTGTGTAAGTATGTCTTCAGGTTTTTTCTAAGTATTTAATTATTTTTTTAGAGGTAGGGTCTCAATATATTGCCCAAGCTGGAATGCGGTGGCCATTCAAAGGCATGATCACAGTGCACTACAGCCTCCAACTCCTGGCCTCAAGTGATCCTCCCACTTTGGCCTCCTGAGTAGCCAGGACTACAGCTTTTAAGCATTTGTTAACAATGTACACATATACTATTATATAAATACATAATAAATGGGCTCAAACAAAACATAGTTTTGTAGCTTGGCTTTTTACATTCCAATATATCTTGGAGTTTTGTATCATTAAACAGAGATCTTCCATCTTCCTAATGGCTATTAGGGATCCACCATAGTTAAAGCAATTCTCTATTGATGGGCATTAGAATTTTCCCCTTTGGCGGCTATTATACAGACTTGTGCACTTGTGTGAATGCTTTTGTAGGAGAGATTGCTAGAGAAGTGGCTAGGTTAAAGCATATGACCATTTTATATTTTAACACATATTGCCAAACTCTGCAGGGCCACTTCTCAAAAGCCGCTTGTTGGAGTCAGAGTCCACAGTTGCCAGAGGACGTCTAGCTCCCCTCTAGCTCCTTCGACACCAAGCACAGTGGCTAATTCTCACCCTGCTACACTCTACGGAGGGACTCAATGGACATTTAGCCAAAGCGACCAGCATGTTATGAAACACGATGGCAGTGTGGGCCTCCTCAGGAGGAACGATCGCTATGACAAGGAGCCAGACCACGCGGGGCAGAACTGATGCCAAAACGCCTGTCTTACCTTGGCTTTGGAAATTGAGACTCCTTCTTATAGTTCCAGTTGCAGGTCTGAAGATACTTTGGTCACTGAAAGTGAATGAGACCGAACAACTCAGGCACTGCATTTAGCAAATATCCAAACAAGAACACGATCCCCAAATACACCTCCTATAAGCTATTATTTTAAAATGTTAACTTTGTTTTTTGGTGTTTTTTTTTTGAGACAGAGTCTCACTCTGTTGCCCGGGCTAGAGTGCCGTGGCATCGGCCTAGCTCACAGCAACCTCAGACTCCTGGGCTCAAGCGATCTTCCTGCCTCAGCCTCCTGAGTAGCTGGGATTATAGGTGTGTGCACCACACCTGGCTAATTTTTTTATTTTTAGTAGAGACAGGGTCTCGGCCTTGCTCAGGCTGGTCTCAAACTCCTGAGCTCAAAGTGATCCTCCTGCCTCGGCCTTCCAGAGTGCTAGGATTACAGGTGTGAGCCACCATACCCGGCCTTAAAATGTTAACTTTTATCACTAACTACTGGTATCTGATTGTCAAGGGCCTGGACAGTCAGATCTGGGTTAGCACCCAGGCTTAGTGAGGCAGAGACTACTGGTTACCCAATAACCAAGCTACTCTTCTCCCCTGCTAATGGAACCCTAAATGGAGGCATTCCCCAACCTACCCTGCTACTGGGATGGCTCATGGGATGTAAATGGAAGCTGTGGGTTGGGACTTCTGGAAGACGGCCTTAAAGGTGGTTGTCTCAGTTGAGGGCAGCCACTTGCCCTTCCTACCCAAAATATGCATGTGAAGCCTGGGGCCCCAGTGGCCACCATACACCACGAGCAAACCTGAGGATGGAAGTCACCTGCAAGGCAGCCACAGTCAGAAAGAAGGACCTGGGTCCCTGCTGCCTGTCGAGTCACGGCACCAGTTCCGGACGGCATCCTCCACACTTCGTTTATGTGAGAGACACAAACATCTTGCCGAAGCCTCCTACTGGCATTTCCTGTTACATGCAGCTGAATGGAGTCCTGACTGAGACGCTCTACTACTTACTAGGTTGTGTGACGCTGGGAAAGGTTCCCCATCTCTTTGAGCTTTGGGTTCCTCACCTGAGGGGCGGGTAGCGAACAGAGGCCAGCAGTGAATGAGAGGGCACGCACTCAGGGCAGCGGCTCTCCAAGTTGGTGGCACATTACAGTCCCTCGTGGAACTCTTAACCTCTTCATGCCCAGCCCACACCCCAAACTCACTAGATCAGAAATTCTGGGGGCAAAACCCAGGCATCAGTGATTTTTAAAGCTCTGTAATTTGAATCTGCAGCCAACTCGAGACACACTGGTTTAGGAGACCTCAGGCTGTGAGTATTGCCAAGGTTCAGTCTATTTGAAGGGGATTCTGAGGAACCTTCTGGGAGAAAAATATGCGAGAAGGGGGCAAGCACAAGGGGTTGACAGAAGCGAGCGATAATTTTGCGTGCGTCTGGTGATGCCATTGGAACCTGTCTCCCAGCTGGGCCTTGGGGACACCCGTCTGGGTCCTACAGAGAGCAAGGTGCCCAGGAGCTGACGCACGCAGACCTCCTGAAACCCTGGGACACAGGGCCCGCTGCTGAGACTTCACCAATGTGACACAAACGGGAAGAGACAAAGAAAATCCATTTCCACAACTCTGGCAGCAGCGTGGCAAGACAGAAGCCGGCAGGGAACTGGGGCAGCTGAGAAACAGTGAAGAAGCCACGGGCTGGGAAGGGAGGGGACCCTGGTGCCCACAGAACAGCACCCAGGGAAAGTGGACTTGACCTCGAGCCCACGTGGGCCTCCCCTGAACCCTCTGCCGTGGGAGGAGGCAGCTGGAGGTCCCACAACAACAGGGCTTCGTCTGGTGACCCCAACTCAAGCCACGTGAGGAAAGCTTCTTGTGTGTTACTTAGGACACACGAACCTTCTCAGGAGAAGGGACTGGCTCTCAAAGAGAAAAGCCCAGGTGCCACAAGTCCCAGACTTGAGAGTGCGTCTGCCTTTCTCAGAGAAATGTCTGACCAGCGAGCATCGCTTTTTCTGTATCAAACTTCACTCCGGATGCTAAATCCTATTTATTTTTAAAAAACTGAGGCAGCGGTGGTGGTGGCAATTTTAAAAAACGCAGCAAAGCCTCTGAAAATGGCCAAATGAACTCACCTGTAATTGGCGTTCTCAAAAGTGAAGTTGTTTTAATGAAAGAAAATGTCTTTGAAAAGAGTTGTATATAAAACAAAAACCGTGTACTTCAGATGATCTTGTGCGATACACACGACAAAAAAATTCTCCTAGCACTGACTTTTCTGGATACTTTTTTCAAAAAAAAAAAGAAGATAAAAGGAGGGGGTAAAAACTCACAACTAGACATCTCATAAGGTCACTTTTTTTTTTTGAATTAGGGCAAATAAAAAAAGACACATCTAGATCTGGTGTTCAAACAACCCTTCCGTTTGATCCAGTCTGTTCTCCTCAGAAGCACATCTATAAGTGCCCCAGATCTCCGGGCTGGCAAAGACGCGCGGTCCCTCCTCTCTCGGCCCCCCGGGTCTGAAAGGCGGATAGCGCCTCCTCTGCCCATCGGCGTCCCGTCCAGAAGGACACACTCTGTGGATGTTCTTTTTTTAAATAGATTATTTTTTTTCAGTTCTCTCCTTTCACCTTTAGTTTGAGAATCCCGATCCTAAAATAACAGTGCACACATTTGGAAAGACTTAAGAATTTTTATTTTTATCTACTGTAAAGTGGAAGAAAATTAATTACCCAAAAGATGCCCTGCAAAATTTTACTTAACATTAGACTGGGGGATGGAAAGTGTGCATTTTTATCTGTAAATCACAAAGTAGTTAATAAATATTAATATTTCCATTCTGAATGTCAGCTGAAACTTTCACAGCAGTGGTTCTCAGACTGAGCATGTGTCAGAATCACTCGAGGGCTCGTCAAGACACAGCGCGCCGGGCCCCCCGGGTGTGGTTTGGGGGGTCTGAGGCTGCGGCTGGGAACGTGCGTTTCTCACAAGCACACTCAGTGTGGCTTGCCGGGAACCCTGGAGTGGAGCCAGGAGACCTGAGTTCTCGATGTAGTTCTGCCCACCTCCATGGACATTCTCAGGCCAGCCGCTGCACGTGCTAGGGTTTGCTGAGCATCTACTATGTGCAAAGCACAGAATGGTGGAAAAATCTTGACCTCCAAGGAGCTTTCAGATGAGTAGATAGGGTAAGATCTGTACACAGTCACTACCACGGGTGCGGGGACAGTGGAGAAACACCAGACATTTTTGAGCATGATCAAAGGTGTCGCACTGGTTAGGACTCTTCATTGCTGTGACTGAAACGCAACTGAAATCGATCTAAACAAATAAAGGGGAACTTACTGCCTCATGAGACTGAGAGTTCCGGGGGTAAAGAGGAGAATTCAGATGCCCAGCACGATGTTATCAGAAACGGTCTCTCCCGGCTCCGTCTGCGGCAGGCTCTAGCGTGTGACAAAGGCGCCCGGCTCTTCCGCTGGCATCACGCCCCTAACAAGAACACTGTCTTTCCGCCAAAAGCCCCGGCACTCACTGGACCACCTTGGGCCACGTGTCCATTCCCATGAGGCCAAGGGACCTGAACACACGGCCTGTCCAAGCCCAGTCACATGCAGGTGTGGTGAGGTCAAACCCACTCAAGCCTCACGGACCGCGCAGAGATGCGGCGGCTTCCCAAGAGCGAAGCTGGGTGCGGTTTTCAAAAGGGTCTCCCCTTCCGGACACTACACAGGAGAGAACCAAGAGCTGCTACAGATGTGAACAACCCAACACTGGGATCCAGCAGGTGTCCGAGGGGCCCAACTTAACAAGATGCTTCTCCCCACTTCCCAGGGCCTCCGCCAACGGGTTTGGCACAATCCGGCTTGTGGTCCCGAGTGTGGCTTAGGGCAGCTCCCTGGCCCTCTGCCCCTCGTCGCCACAGCTTCTCTTCCCTACAGCAGCAGGGACCCCACAGGTGAACGGAGCAGCTTGAGGGTGTCGTGGGCAGGTGCAGTGGGAAGCCATCTCTGATGTGTCAGTCACCTCCAAATGTCCACTCAGGCCAGGGCAGGGTCGGTTGGGCCACCGTATGGATCTTCACTTTCCTAGAAGGCTCTGGTCCTTCCCTGTCCCTTGTAGGTGCTGCTGTGCACTTACTGGCCAGCGCAGGAGCCACTGCTGCTCACGTTCCTCCCGCTGGGCCCCATCTCACCGGGCACCAGGCTGCCTGTGCCGTCCCACGTGCGGGGTCCCCGTAAGACCGTTCCCGAGTGACTGCAGCCCCCTCGCTTGCCGTGTCTCCATGCACTGCTCTCTCCTGGGCTCCCTGGCCCGCGGAGGGAGGGGCCGCAGCGCAGAGGTGCGACACGGCTGCAGGGCTGAGAGTAAACCCTGGCTCTTCCAGGGAAGGCGGCAGTCGCTCTCACGGAAGCAGGCGTGTGCGCATGGTTCCTTGGCACATGTGGCTCAGTGGAGAAGGACAAAGATGAGTGTGCTGGTGAAAGTCTTTTTGGAGTGGCTGGTATTAGGATCCAGGCTGGAGAGCAAAGAAAGTGAAGCCAAAATCGGTTTTAAAAAAGGGGGAAATGGTGGGCTGGCAGGGCCGTGGTAAGAGTTAGAGTTTGCCAGAGGTGGGATGCAGAAGGCGGGAGTGGGCACAGTAGGTTTACACTTTCCAGGCATGTGGCAGGGTCCAGAGGGCCCCTGAGTGCTGCTTCCAAAGTAGAGGAGGGGGAAAGGGAGCTGGCCCAGAAGGGGTTCAGGGACTGGGTGTGCTGGGGGTGGCCCACGCAGAGAAGCAGGAAGTTGTCCCTTGCCTGACACTTGCTGGGCCAAGCTGGGTGTTGCCAAGTACTTCTGGGTAGCCCTCTTGCAGCTGGAGCGGTGGCTGCTGGGATCCGCAGGAGGCATGAGGGGCAGCTGCAGCCCGGGCGTGCCGGGTGACATGAAGTGGGCAGGTCATTTGCTTCCCTTTGAGCAGCACCAGCCACTGTCCGAAGGCCGACTGCCTCTGGCGGTCCTGGGGGTGGTCAGTCCCACTTGCTTTGCCTTGAGAAGAGACAGCGCCTAATCTGACGAGGGGCTGGAACTACAGTGTAGACACTCTATCTGTAGGCAATAGCATGCAAAGTGGAGAAACTGGAAAGCAGTCACACCTGGGATTTTAGTGAACTGCTATCCTCCTTCTTTCTAGGTCTAGACTGCTCAAGCCCAGTGGGATGGGAAGACATCATTAGGAAAAATAAAGTGTAATATGCAGTTTGAATTTTTGCCATATTAGATTAACCGACTCTTTAATTGGTCTGAATTCAGATACCTTTTCAATGCACGTTCACTGCCTAAGAATTGTAACAGAAACAAAAACAGCAACAATTATTGCTTTTACTACATCAGACACGATTTGCCGGGCACCGCGTGCTAGGGGATTATTTCATTTACTTCTCCCAACAACGCCTTACATACGGGGAATTACCTCCCTGCTACTCACGAGGTGCGTGAGGTTTGAAGAGACCAGGTGACTTGCCCGAGTTGGCTGGAGTGGCAGAACTCAGGGCTCTCTCGCTTCTCAGCCACCTCCTTGCTCCTGGTCCCCGTGCTCTACAGCACGGCAATGTCCGTGTGGCATGGTTCAACTGCAGTGCTTTTCTCAAAAAGACAAGAGGTTTGGAAAAATTCTACAAATGGTTATTTGAAAATTAATAAAAATTCAAGATCATAGATTTTGCAAAAAGGTAAAAGGTGCAGCTGTGGTAAAAAGGCCTTAAAATTGGCCATGAAAGGTTGATTCCTTCAGAGAGATCACGGTGGAATCTGGGACAGCAGAATTAGAGCTGTTACAGCTTTAGCCGTGAACTCGCGTCATACAAAACAGTCTCGGGCAGAACCGAAGATCTGGCAGAGATGTGCAAAGCCCACAGGGTAACTAACCTCCAGTCCCCCCAGCCTGTGAGGGTGGCGAGGGCGAGGGGGAACAGGGCAGAGGCCCCCGGCATGGAATAGAATCACCTGGGTCTCTGCAATTTCCTCGGGAAGACCGGATGGCCCAGAGGACCTGTGAGTTGGCAAGAAACCCCACCCCCATTACCCATGATCAAGTCTCTGCCCCTCAAACTCGACCCGGGAACGTTCAAGTTGGGAGGGCCTCAGCCCTTTCATTTCAGCCTTTTGGGGGACCCTTCACGTCTGTTCCACCCCCAACTCCCTCTCACCCGTCTTCTCTGGCAGGCGCTACCCTGCTTGGGACCCGCAGGGCAGATGAGCCACGGGGCGAAACACCATCCCACTCTTCGTTCCTGAAACAACAGACGCTGCCCTCCGCGCTGCAGGCTTTGTACATGTACAGCAAGAGCAAAGGAAGGTCTTACTACCAACCGTGGTCAGTTTCGTGTGGGTAGGTTGACATTTATAATCTTGTTTTTAGAACCTCATCTAAATTCTTGTCTTTCATTATCCTCATTAATTTTTTCTAGCTTAGAAAGTTTAGAATGCTCTTTGCCTTAACAAGAGAGGATGAGTCTGACCATTTGACAATGGAAGACCACCTAATTCCCGGATTTAATAATCTATTCACCTGAAGGGCTCTGGCTCCTGGGACAAGCTGTCCATCACTCTGAGCTTTATTTGGTTTTTCTAAGGTAGGAGAGAAAGGATGTTTCGCATACAGATCCCTATTCTCAGCTCCAAGTTCACCAGCTGACCAAATTTCTGAAATCAATTATTTTTCCAAACTTAATGTCAATAAATCTGACCCAGTCTAGATAATGATTTTGAATCTTGGACATTAGTAGCTTTACCTAAGGTCAAGGCACAGAATGAAAATACAGATGCCCCCAAGTCCTCCCCTGCTGTGCTATAGTGAATATTCAAGTTCTGTTGATGATGTCTCTGATCTTAACACAAATCAGAAACAATTATGGGAATCCTTGTGTGATACACTTGGACCAGGGCTTTCCAAGAGATGTAGCTGAGTGAGAAATGGGACCACAGGCTTTAGACCTAACTTGCATCAGGCCCTGATGAATTTCCTTATGTCTATTTCATACAACAGATGTGAAGATCAAATATATACAGAACAGTCCCTGACCTGCAGAAGACTACTAATAACTGGGAGCTACCTGACCCCCCTCCCGTCTCCAGCACCAGGCACCTTCCCATGGTCACGGCAGGAGAAGGGTGTTTCCTGCGAAAAACTGACACCAGAAACAAACCCTCAGAGCCTCCCAGTCAGAGTGCAGTGGTGCTGGTGCTCTGGGCTGCTCACCGCTCATCCTCCAGTAGGGTCCTGGAGCCCAGGCCCCTCCCCTCTCTCCCTCCCCTCACCCACCTCTGCTCCAGGGCTGGCTGGGAAAGGCATTGTGTTGGAGTTGCCTATGCTGTCCCCTGAGCAGGACAGCTGCCTCTGGACCTCAGTGCAAAGCATTCTCCAGGAGTTAGGGTCCTGGTTTTGTGGCTTCCTGAACCTTTCCTCACTGCCCCTGAAGCCTGTCTGTAAATGCCTGCAAAACCCAGCCCCTCCGTAAGAGCAGGGACACGCTCACTCCCAGTGACAGACTGCTGGCTCACTCCCAGCACTGACAGACTGCTGGCTGGTTGGCTTCCACCGAATTAGACAAACTGAGGCTAGGGTTTGGGCCTCAGAGAGTCTGGGACAGAGAGTCAGGACGCGGTCTTACCGCGCTCTCACAGATGGAGATGGGGTTTCCATGACTTCAGTATCAGCCTGAGTTACACAATAGAGCAGATTATTTAGATGGCAGATTAGCTGTATCCCTTTGGCCATTTTATTGCTCATCATCATCTCCCTCGAACTGGAGAGGGGAGAGAGACAGTCTGTCAACCTGACATGTCACTTCCCCCACACCAGCACATCTGGCAGGGCCCAAAAGAACTGCAGAAAGAGCAACTCTTTCTCTCACTCTTTCTGGGTTATGCTTTTCTCTATTAAATGCAAAATTTGCTGATAAAGTGTAGAATTTAAGAGTATGTTTTATGGCACATCTGGCAGTTTAAATGGTGTTATTTATGAATGCTATAAATCAAAGTGCTAGCTTTTCCTAGGTTATCAAAGCTTTCAAATAAACCAATAGATAGTATAACTCCCATAAATTAATTCAGATATCATTATTTGTTAAATTTAAACAGACAGTGAGTTATCCAGTGACATTTTCCCCAAAGTCTAGGTCAATTAGACTTGACCAACTATGTCAGGGCTCTAAAGATTTAAAAATAAAATGTCTACAACTAGCATTAAAAATGACCTGGCTTATTAAGAAAACCCATTAAAAGCATTTCAAAAACAAAGTCTGGTCCAATAATTTTATGTTATGAAAAAGAATCTTTTCAAGGGACTATAAAAATTATTATGCAACATCAAAAATTATAAAATCATTTTTAACTGAATTGCTTTTGTTCCTTAAATGAGGATGACCCTGAATGAGGCAACTGAGATTCAGGAAGAATATTTACAATAAAGGCAATAACCTCATGCACATTAGCTAATATCCCTTCAGTAAGGCGAAGAGGAAATAGCAAAGAAAATTATAGAAATGTACTTTTTTTTTTTTTTAAAGAAAAAGGTATAGGGATAACTTTCACTCACACTCATTTAAACAGGGGTGATAAAAATTTATGAGTGTAAAAGCAAAAGGTTTAAAGGCTAACTACTGAACATGACACTGTTTCGTTAGACAACATCATAAGATCGATCAGCTGTAAAGTGAGTTGGTTTAACTAACTAAAAAGCAGCTGCTCTCTCAAATGTGGTCTCTCTAAATGATATTAAATATGGTGATTCAGTGATTAAATATGAAATGTTTCCAATCAGAAATTCACACATGATTTCTGTGTGGAGGACGTACTCAGAAGAGAGACACTGTGATGACAAGCAGAGAAAGCACTAGTCCCCTTGCAGCTGCTCGGCACACAGTGGGGGGGGATGCAGCCCGCTGCACGGTTGCGTATCACATCCTCAGCACCAAATGGTCACCGTGACCACACATCTTCCTACTGCGGGGTTATCCTCAGGGCAGTAATAAATCGCCATTGCAATATTTATGATAACTTCTTCTCTTGATCCAGAACCAATTAAAAAGCACTTTGAAAATGTATTCTCTAACATCCTCTTTCAAATATTTCTATGGGGCCAGGCGTGGTGGCTCATGCCTGTAAACCTAGCACTTTGGGAGGTCAAGGTGGGAGGATCACTAGTGGCCAGGAGTTTGAGATCAGCTTAAGCAACACAGCAAGACCCTGTCTCTACAAAAATTTTTTTAAAATTAGCAGGGCAGGGCATGGTGGCTTTCACCTGTAGTTCCAGCCACTGGGGAGGCTGAGGCAGGCGGATTGCCTGAGCCCAGGAGTCTGTGGCTGCAGTGAGTACAGTAGAGTGAACTGTACTCTGGCCCAGGCAATGGGGTAAGACTCTGTCTCAAAAAAAAAATATATATATATGTGTATATATATATGGATCAAGTTTATTTAAAGTGAATGCACAGAGATAAGGCAGCAAAAAGAAATTTTCCCAATATTAAAACTTGATGATACTTTTTAATTCATCATAGAGAAAAGAATCCACCAACAGTAGCAGCTACTTATTTTTGCTGAGTGTTCTTTGCTTTTCCGCATGCTCCACGATCTTTTCTTCCACATAAAGACCCTTGCGTTTTCGCACGGCATTCATGTACTTCCGGGCCTGGTTCTCGGAGTCGGCCTTTTCCCCGAAGTGCAGGTACTCCTCCTCAGTGGTCGGCACCCAGAACGGGTCGCTGGGAATAACCTTGCAAGAGAAGGTGACAGAGCAGGAGGGTGAGGCAAGTGTATTTTAACTTCAAACCTCAGCCACTGAGTGCCCCAATTTATACAGTCTTAGCTAATGAAGAATTTAGGCAATGAAGAGTAGAACTTGCTAGGAATAGTAATAAACAAAAATGAAGAATCATGGCAGATAAGACCAATGAAAGTAGATCCAACAAAACTTGTAACATGTATTATTCTTTGCTTACAGAGCCATTTCATAACACTGAGGAAGGAATGAAAATATTAATTTTTAATGTAATTTTTAAAAGTGCTCCTTTTTGCCATGATACATCTCAGTGTTAATGTCTTTTCATCAATTTTGCTTTTTTCTCCAACAAAGAGCAACACATGCAAGCATACTCTTCATCGTTCTGAGCTGTTGCTCTAACATTCAGTGGGAGTGCCCTCAGCCTGGTGAGCTGGGCTAGAGACGGGCATGAGCAACCTGCTTTCCTCCTCTCTCTGGGCCAGGCCTGTTCGCTGCTTTGATGGTGAGGAAAGACAAGCCCAGCGCAAGGCTTGTTGAGGAAGTGTTTCTCTGAGGCCATTCTTTGAAAGGAAGGGGGAAGGGCAGAGCTTGGAGAAGGAAGGTTAACCTTAAAGTGAGACTAGGCAAAGGGGCTCAGCTCCTCTTGGACGGCCAGCAGCCAAGTCACGATGTCCAAGGAGCTGGTGAACTTGGACGCGGACCTTCCTGAGCTCCACATGCGAGGGACTGAAGCGAGGACAGGACAGGGACCGTGCACATGCTGAGTGCTCCCCCTTTTAGTGAAGGGAGGACCACTCCTGATGGTTTCCTTCAGGGAGACAAGGCTCTGGGAGCCTGACACTTCCTGGCCGCTCTGCTCCCTTACTCGTGGTTCCCCACGGGAACGTGACCGGTAAATGTGAGAAGAGGAAACAGACATGGGTAGCCCGGCATCCCCTTTTTCCTGGAACAAGCTGTCCGCAGGAAGCACACAATCCGCTCTGCTCCTCCACGATGCTTACAGAAGCAGACCTTGGCCGTCTGGCAGGAGCCCTTCCCAGTCTAGCCCAATTCTAGACTTCAGAATTAGGACTGCCTACAGAGAAAGGCCACGTTCTCTAAGATCAGCTTTATTTGTAAAGATTTTATGTCTTACTTTTAAATTTTCTCTCTCTTTAACTTATCGGGGGAAAAGGTTATTATGTGGGCACAAATCCCAACACTTTTCAATTCAAAATAGAAAATGAAAGAAGAATATATTTTAACATAGTCATTCTTCAAAACAGAAGAGAAATTCCTGTGGACCAGGAAGGGAGAGGTTTTTAGAGAGGAGAGGGGAGCCCACAGTGGTAAATGGAGGCAGAAACCGCATTCACAGCCCACAGGGAGCCAAGGCAGATGGCATCCAGGAGGGCCAGGCTCCTCATGCCCACTCAGGATGGGCCCAAAGCCACACACCCTGGGCACGTAGGGCCCAGAGCCACTCACTCTTCTCTGCAGCTGGAACATCTACATCTGCTCAGGGCTGTGGCTAGAAATGCTGTAGACCGTGAGGCAGAAGCAGGCACCTCTGGTGACCAGACCCGGCCTGTGCCTGGTCTGCTGTCCTGCGCCACCTGCACTGATGATGGCTCTGCGCCAAGCCAATGCAAAGGACAAGCTGGGACTGTGGCACTGGGGAGGGCAGACGAGGCGATGACTCTGTAATGCCTACCAGGGAGGCCACCCCATGACACAGAAGGTGGAGGAGAAAACTCCCACGAGATGGCCTTGCAAGTACGAACTACATTGTAGCACAAAGCCCAGGAGGAAATCCACACCACGAAAGACGGCACCAGACTCACACAAGGGAAAATTCATACTCTAATCAGGACAGGTAACAGTAATCTGAAGAACCTTACAGACAGCATCGGTACATTGCTGGGCGATGGGGGGTGGGTATCATCCATTAAACATTAGACAGTGTAAAAAAGAAAGAACTAGAAATCCTAGAAAAAAATTTAGACATAAAAATAACAAAGGAACTAAGTAGGCAGATTTAATAGAAGACTGCAGAAGAGATATTAAATGAACTAACAGACAGACTCGATATTCAAAATATAGAAAGAACTCTTACAATTCAACAAAAAGACAAAATTCAATAAAAAATTGGCAAAGGACTTGAACAGACATTTCTCCAAAGAAGATACACAATGGCCACCAAGCAAATGAAAAGATGCTCAACGTGACATTAGGGAAATGCAAACTGAACTATAATGAGGTACCACTTCATAACCGCTAGGATGGCTATAATAAAAACAATTAAAAAAAAAGAAAAAGGGTGAGGATGGGGAGAAATTGGGAAGTCTCATACATTGCTGGTGGGAAGGTAAAATGGTGCAGCCACTGTGGAAAAAGGTGGGGAGCTCCCTTAAAAGTCAAACATAAAATTATCCTACTCCTACGTGTATACCCAAAAGAACTGAAGACAGGGACCCAAACAAGTACAGGCACATGTAAGTTTACAGCAGCTTTACTCACAACAGTCAAAAGGCAGGGAAGCCCAACTGTGCACCAACGGGTAAGTGGACAGACAAGACGTGGTGTCCCCCCAGGATGGGTGTCACACAGCCGTGACAAGGAGTGAGTGCTGACACACGCCACAGTGCAGATGCACCTCCAAGGCATTCCGCTAAGTGAATCCAGACGCAAGGCCACACATTATACGACTGATTCCACGTGTGTGAAACGTCAGAATAGACAAATCCACAGAGACAGAAGGCACACGGTGGTTACAAGGGATGGAGGGTAGGCAGGAACGGCGAGAAACTGCTAGTGAGCACGAAGTTTTACTCCAGAGTGATGGAAATGTTTCAGAGGCGGGGATTGCACGACATTGTGAACGTGTCAAATGCAACAGAATTGTTTACTTTTAAATGATTAATTTTATGTTATATGAATTTCACCTCAATGAATTATTTTTTATAAAGATAAAAGATAGACTTGCAGAAATTTCCCAGAATACAGCACAGAGAGAAAAGATAAAAGAAAGTATGAAAGGAAAGCCAAGAGCCATAAAGTATGTGCGGGATATATCTAACAGGCGCTCTAAAATCATAGAACGGAGAACAGGACGAGAGTCCTGAGCGAGATAAGAAGATAATCCACCCCTCCTGCCGGTGTGAAACGCTGGAGACCTGTGAGCACCGCATCCCGATGCTCCCTTCCGACCACCAGACACTACCGAGCAGGAGGTGTGAGCCACGACGATGCTCCCTGCTACTCAACAAAGGCTGGAGCAAAGCAGCCACCTGTGCCCTGGTGCTGAGGCGGACACAGGAAAACCAGATCACCTGCAGAAGGACAAGAATCAGACCCATGACGGGCTGCGCGTCAACAACAGATGCCAGAACACGAGGAAGCGCTTCAGAGTGCTGAGGAACCCAGGTGTGAGCCTGGAAGTTTTTATCTAGTTAAATAAACCATTATCAGTGAACCAAAAAAGGCTTTGTTAAACACAGGCTAAAAACATACTACTCACAGATCCTCAGCAAAAGAACTGAGAAATATCCTTTTAGCAAAAAGAAAATAACCCCCGAAGGGAAGAGCAGACTGTAAGAAGTGAGAACAGCCAGCAAAGCACACAGGCCTCACCAGCAGCGAGAGGTGACAGCAAGTCTACAGAAGGAGTGTCCCGAAGTGAGGCCCCAGCTGGAGGCTGGGGGAAAAGGGGCAGGAAAGGGGACAAGGTCCAGCCCTTGGGGTGGGTGGAGCGGCAGACAAGAGTGACTGGATGAAATTCAGACCGAGACACAGCAGCCAGAATGAGGGGCAGGAAGGAAGCCCAGTTCCGTGGACTTGGCAATCTGAGGGGGGTTCTTCTGGGTCAGGGAGAGTGGACTGCAATTTTGTGGGCACACAGGTCTCCAGAGACTCAATTCTGATTCACCAGCCGCTCATGCCAGACCCCTCATCGGCAGAGAACGTTAGAACGGCACCACGATACCAGCCAGGCTGAGTCAGTGCAGGCTCAGGGTCTGGGCCAGGGCAGGTGGCTGCCATTCAAAAGCCACCCATCCAGGGTGAGAGGGAAGGGTAGCTATGAAGGGGGAGCACAAGGGAGCCCCGTGGTGATGGAACAATTCTGTTCCTTGACTGTGCTAGTTACATAAAACTACACACGAGATAAAATTTTGCAGAACCCCCAGACACACGTGTGCATGTGTATGCACAGATACGCGCAGAAGACAGCCTGGATTTTTTTTTTTTTTTGAGACAGAGTCTCACTCTGTTGCCCAGGCTAGAGTGAGTGCCGTGGCGTCAGCCTCGCTCACAGCAACCTCAAACTCCTGGGCTCGAGCAATCCTCCTGCCTCAGCCTCCCGAGTAGCTGGGACTACAGGCATGTGCCACCATGCCCAGCTCATTTTTTTCTATATATTTTTAGTTGGCCAATTAATTCCTTTCTATTTTTATAGTAGAGACGGGGTCTCGCTCTTGTTCAGGCTGGTTTCGAACTCCTGAGCTCGAGCGATCCGCCCGCCTCGGCCTCCCAGAGAGCTAGGATTACAGGCGTGAGCCACCGCGCCCGGCAGACAGCCTGGATTTTTGTGTCACTGAGCCACTGCACCAGCCCTAACTGCTTAAGCAACTGCTGGTATGGCATTGCGGTCCCTGCAGCTGGGAACACTCATGACTGATGCAGGACTGCGGTGAGGATGAAAGAAGATATTTTATGAAAGTCATGCAGCAGAGCGCCTGGCACATCCCAGTTTTGCCTGGCTCCAAAGCCTGCCCTTTTTCCACGGCAGCAGCCTGCCATGAAGACTGGATTTACCCAAACATAAACTGCCCAGTGGTACTGGCTAAGTCCAGCGCGTGTACCATGGCCGGTGAAATGTGAATAAGCTCTGCGGTTCTCATTGAGCCAGTGTCCTGGCTTGGCACTGTGGTACAGTTACAAGAGATGCTAGTGCTGGGGAGAACGGCTGAAGGGGACATAGGGCCTCCCTGTACATATTTTTTGATAACTTCCTGTGAATAAAATTATCCCAATTGTTTAAAAAGCCACCCATCCACAAGTTATAACTTTGGGTCACTGTTGGGAGGAGGAAATAAAATTCTCAACCTTTGCCAGAAACACAAACTGCTTAAGGAATTGGCTGCTCTGCTTTGCTGGCAGCAGAAGGGGGTGAGGGTGGTGATGTTTGCTCCTTGTCCAACGAAACAGGTGAAGAGAATGCAAGGAGGGGAAGAGCCAGGAGTCGGTGTGGTGTGTAGGCTCAACCGCAGAGAGGGGGTGGGCGGGGCGGACCCCGAGGCCAGCGCGAACCTGGTGAGAGGGCTAACAGCGCTGGTCTGGAGCCAGGCGGTCCCAGTTCAACGCTCCCTCCCTATCCGCTTAGCTGTGTAATCCTGGGCAAGTTATTTCAAACCACTTTGTGCCTGGGTCCTCCCATTTGCAAGGGTGGAATGTTAAAAGTCCCAGTCTCGTATGACCGCACGAGGACTAGATGAGATCATCGGCCACAGTCGGGAGCCGGGCTGGGGTGCAGGAAGGCACCGCACCACCCTCTCCATCTCAGTGCCACGTCAGGAGTCTGGGACTCGGGTCACAAGCGCGAGCACACGTCAATGGAGGGGCAGTCCTGAAGGCAGGTGGTGTCCTCCATGTGCTTCTGTGAAGCCATCAGGCTGGGGAGCCTGGAAAAACAGCCACCGGAGCAGCTGCTGCCGCCTTCTGTGGCCTCGCAGATGAATCCCTTGGCTTCCACAGCCACCTCTGGGGACCCTGTCCCAGCCCTCCCAATGCTACCGTGTGTGACAGCACGAACCAGTGCCCTCAGGTTAAAGCACACAAGGAACCAAATGTCATCAGCGTATATGTCTACAAAGTGATTACCAAAATCTCTAAGGGTGTCGTTAGCAAAGTACTGGCAGGTTGCTGGGACCCTGCCATATCTAAATTATAATGTATATTGTACTGGGGGTTCCTCCAGTCTAATTTGCAGTCTAATTTAGCAAATTTCTCATTTCCCGAGGGAGAAAATACCCAAAACAGCATCAATAAATGAGCTAGCAACAGAAAAAGGGAGACTATAGGAGGAATCAGGAAGAAGTGGGATGAGGGAGCCAAAGACCACAAAGTCAGGACTCCTCTATCGGAGATCTATGGTCTTCTGAGGAGGAAGGGCTGCCTGGACCCATCAGCCATGTTACACACATACTAGAAATTCTTATTTGACTTTAAAGAACCCAGCTGTCCCAGTTACTCTAACGACACATCCGGCCCCATCTCTGGCTGGTTGTGTGGCCTTGAGCAAGGCACACAAGCTTCCTGAGCTCCAGCCTCTACACTCTTTCTCAGTGAGACTGAGCAGGGACCTCCAAATACAAGAATCTTCCTAAGAACTTGCATATATCCCCCTATTTAATCCTCGGGGTGAGCCCAACCCGGACCAGCTGGGCCGTGGTGTAGATTCACCTGCAAAGCGAGGCCTCCCTGTGGACTCCGCAAGGGTCCTATGCCCTCTTTTCCTTTCACCTGGGCCTTTGCTGTGGCTTGATCTCAGGAAGATACAAATGACTGTTTTTCTTTGAGGGTGGCTGCCCTTAGTGTACGCTTGATAAACGTGTGCTAACTGAATAAACTGCTGCATACCTGCCTGGATTGCAGAAAGCTCAGATTAAAAAAAACTCTCCCCTTCTTCACAAGGCCCTGAACTCCTGCACAAGCAGACAGACTGTAAGCCTCTCAGAAAAATCTGACAAGGTGTCAGAACAGGTGGGTGGGACTGCTGATCCGGAAGTCCCCAGCACTGGTGCACACATGCACAGGTGCTGAGTGGCCTGGGGTCAGGACAAGGAGGCAGCTGTGGGTGGAGATCTTGTAGCTGGAGGCAGATGGTTGGTACTGGAGATTCCTAAAGTCGGTTGGGTACCACCACCACCTGGCCCTCGTGGCCAGACAGGACTGGACCGGCCCCGCCCAGCGAGGATGCAGAGGGCACCTGGGGGAGGTGAGGCTCCCTTCTTCCCGCCCCCACCACGAGGTCACAGACGCCCTCTCCTCCTTAGAGACGGGAAAGGGAAGAAAGTCAGGAAACTAAACATTTATCTGAGCAGCCACCCACAAAAGCCACCTATCCTGTAAGGGAAGGTGATGTCAGCCAGCTTTCAGCTGGTTCCTGGAGCCTTCCCCTAACCAGCTGGAAGACAGACCCATCTCAGAACATACAGAAGCCACATGTTCTTAGTAGCACCAAGTTAGAGTGGTAAATAAATTTTAAATTCTGTTAAAGCAGAAAGCAACAAATTGTAGAGAGAGAAATGAATGGAGTGCTAGGTGAGAGACACAACCACATTCAGACTGGCCAATTTAGGACCAGAGTCTTTTTTTGAAAAACGTAAGACTAAAGAGTTAAGACTTCTGCGGCTGGCTCAGTTCGCCTCCTGGAGGCCCCAGGAGCACTTGCTGCCCTCACCGATGTCTGCCCTGGGGATTCTCTCGGCCACTCGGCTCCAGACCACTCCACCCTGCGTGCTCGGCTGCCCTGGCGTCCCGTGTCTGACGCAAGCGGGCGCTCTCCTCTCACCTTCACCACGCTTGTCTCTGTGTGCACATCCTGAAGCCACTTGCCTCAACATGCCAAATGCACCCTAAGAACAGGGGACTCGGAGTAGCACCTGACTGCTCGAGGCCAGTTTTGAATTTCCTCGGTGGAACAAAGATGAACCCCCCCTATGGCTGTCCCCCCTGTGCTCTACAGAGAGCCCCTCCAGGCCACAAAGAGGGGCCTGCTATCAGACTGAAGGAAGAGGTGCCTTCTTCTCACTGGCTCACCCAGAGTTCATCTGCCCAGAGTGAGCATGTATTTTCCAACTCAACAGGCTGAGGGCATGCCATTTTCTAATTCACAGGAAGACACCCAAGTGCAAGCTGTTGCCCTAGGCATAAAAAAAATAAATAAAAAATAAAAAGCCTAGAAGGAAGGTTTTGGGCACTTCGTTTTAATTTTTTTGCCCAATTTTCACTATGATTATGGCTGGCAGGTGGGAAACACCATGTCCAAAATAAACTTCTCCAGTGCTACTGTAATTACTTCTTCCTTACCCCATATGAACTTTATCCCACCCCTCAGGGTAATCTCAGTATTAAATGGCAAATCTTGAGGTTATGCTGACATATATGTACAACAGCACTGGTTGGTAATATTTTTCCTTCTGTGCCTGTTATTAGCTCCTTTTCTTCCTTTTTCATAGAAGGATAAAACATAGAAAGAGAAATTATGAGATTGCTGACTTCAAAGGTTTCTTCATGGAAAAATGCCTGTAATTTTATTTTCTCTATTTTTTGAAGCACTTTCTCTCAAAAGCTCTTGATTGTAAATTATATGGTGTAGTAGAATACAAATGAAAAAAAGTGCCTTGGAGTGAGAAGGCAGATCTCAACAACTGTGTTATTTCTAAACCTAACTATGGGGGGAAAACCAAGACAGCCAAGAAATATCAGATCAATGACATTTAATTATAATGCAGCTTTCACGACTTTCAAAGATTTGAAGCTTTTGGGAATAGGACCATGACAGGTGGCCAGGATATGGCAGAAGGATGGTACAAAACTGGAGCAAAACTTTTCTTGACAACATTTTTCTTTAAAATTATTTAAGAGCCTGATTTTTAATAAGCTATAGCTAAATTGGAAACTGATATGTTTTTAAAACTATTAAGTGCATAAGATCAATTTTTAGTCTTTTAAAAAAATTGTGAGATAAATTAGATTGAAAATCATCAAGGCTTTCATGTGACAAAAATTGCCTTATTTGATAAAACCTTGCTATTTTTATATAGTAGTCTCTAAATATCTATTCTCCCCTTTTCTTTGCTAAGAGCTATTTCAGGTGGGCAGAGGCCAGCTAGGTTCGGGGGACATGGACACACTTTTTCTATAAAGAGCCAGATAGTAAATATTTTCGACTTGCAGGCCACATGAGCTCTGTTGCAGCCACTTAACTCTGCTTGAAAGCAGCCATAGAAAATGCGTGAATGATTGGATGCGTGCTTGTATTCCAATAACATTTTATTTAACGGAAGCAGATAACGGGCTTGTTGATTCTGACTTAGTTAACAAACTGCATATCCGAGCCTCCTTATTAGGAAGGGCCTTGTTAGACGCGGTCATGATTGGTTCTGGGCAAGGGATGAGGACGGAGTGATGTGTGCAAGATCTGGTTTGTGTCCTTAGAGGAAAGGAGTACGCCCTACTCATGCCCTACTCTTCCTCATCCCTATTCTTACCGCTGGAATGCAGATGTGATGGTGGGGGTGGAGCAGCTACTCTGGATGATCAGTGGAAGCCACACGTGGTGAAAGGCAGCAAGCCACAGCGAGCCTGGGTTCCCACCACAGTGAGCCACGTGTTAGCCCTGGATGGCCTCCCCAGACTCAAAAGAGAAATAATCTCTGCCTCATTTGAGCCCCTGTATTTTGGGATCCCTCTGTTAGAGCAGTCTTACCTGCTTCCTAATTAACATATCTGCCAATTAGGAAATGGGGGGGGGACTTTATAGATTTTTTAAAAGATATATTTTATAAAATCACTTTCAAGGACAAGACAGGTGGCTGGGCCTGGTGGCTCATGCCTGTAATCCCAGTGCTTTGGGAGGGCGAGGAGAGAGGATCGCTTGAGTCTAGGAGTTCAAGATCAGCCTACGCGACATAGTGAGACTCAGTCTCTACAAAAAGTAAAAAAATTAGCCAGGCGTGGTGGCATGTGACTGTAGTTCTAGCTACTTCAGAGGATGAGGGGGGAGGACTGCTAGAGCCCAGGAGTTGGAGGCTGCAGTGAGCTATGATCATGCCGCTGCACTCTAGCCTGGGCGACAGAACGAGATTCTGTCTCTTAAAACAAAACAAACTAGACTGTAAAATGATGAGATTTTAAAACAAAAAATAGAATATATGAATTCAAATGTATCATTCCTCCAATAATGATGCCATTACAACAGCTCTGAATGCCTATTTTGCACCTGCATTTACAGATAATCCCAGTGATTACATAACCTACACCCTCTTTGTTCTGATCACACACACTGTAACCCAGTTTTCTGCACAAGTGTTGACCAAGGCCATCTTCATGAGATGGATGACTTGTCATCTCTAAGATATTCAGAAGCATAAGTTGTAAGTTCTGAAGGCAGTTTTCAGCAAGGGCAGCACCAATAAAGAAAGTATTCTGCCTCTCAAGGTCATGACGTTGATGTGGAATAAATCTCTCTCCAGTTCTAAATATCATTTAGCCACACTGCTCTATAATCACACCTCTGGTCACCAACCCCTGTGACAGAGGACTTTGTAACCATGTTTATCATTAGAAACATCAGTAATATATTTACACTACAGACACAGTTCCTATTCTTCAGGTGTTGTCTTTTTGACCCATCCCTTGTATTTCTTACTGATTTGTGTTCTTATGTAAAGGCTGAGTACCAAAAATCAAAACCTAAGCTAAAAAGCTAGAATTTGGGATAAATGAGAAATAACTACTTTTAAGCTTGAAGATTAACAAATAACTTAAATGTTCTGAAGCTAATGTTTTCTACATAATGAAATGCAGCAATGATATCTAGATGTAATAAGCCAATAAAACCATCAAAACATCATTTAGTTTTTAGACAAAGACACAAAATTCAAGAAAAAATCATAGTAATTCACTGTTAAAATGAAGAGTTTGTACTGCCAAAAAGTAAAAAAACCTAAATCAGAGCACTAACCTTGGTTCTATCAAGCATGAAGAATGCACAACTTTTTATTTTGAGGAAAAGCAGACACAGTTGAGTGCTTTGGACTAGCAACTTCACTTGCATCCATTTAGACAATATGAATTTGCCGAATTAAAATCAAATATGCCCTGTCCAAAGTCAGTTTTTCTAGAGTGTTACCCTTTTTTACTTCACTGATTCACTTGATTATAAATTTCATTTTAAAAATAAAGTCCTCCCTCAATTATTCTCATTCTCCATTATCTTCTACATTTAAATTCTTCATTTATAATGTTCTAGAGAAAGGGACCCATCAGGCTAAAGAAAGTGAGAGAAATAAGATGATCAGCGGAAGCCAAGTGTGGAGAAAGGCATCAAGCCACAATGAGCCTGGGCTCCCACCACAGTGAGCCACAACGGCCCTAAACTGTGAGTTTTGGTGAAACACAGCTGAAGCAAAACCCCTGGATTACTTATGTGAAGCCCAGTGAAGCGCCACGGTGCTGGGAGCAGGCCGAAGCGAACACGCGGACACTTAGAGAACCATAAACAGGAAACAATCTCCACAGCAGTCAGTGCTGGTCAGGCACAAGGTTACATATTTGACACACCTTATCTCAAGGCTGAAAACGTGCAGGTGGTTCCACAATTCGTCCAAGTTTTTAAGTGGCAGAATCACTATCTGAAAGCAGGACTATCTGACTGCAAAGTCAACGCTTCTTCCACTAAACTACAAGCCTCCATGGTAAAAGTGGAAAACGTGAAGGCATTTAGATTCCCTGCAAACAGTGACAACAGAAACTACTCTCTTGAAAAAAACCTCTCCACTTAGATCCTTTAGTTTAAAAATTCTCTTCCCGACCTTAGGCTTTTTCTTGAAACAAACTTTCTCACCACGTTTTCTCATGTGGCACCCTCTAACTGGATGTCCTTTTTATCCGGTTAACATCTACTTTTCCTTTAAGGATTTGTTCAGGAAGGCTGGCCTGACCTCACCTTCACCTCCTGTTTCTATTTTTTCCTCTACCTTAAAGGACTTAAAAATGTAAGTGTTCACAATCTTTCACAATTTGTTCACAAATGTGCATCTGTTAGGTTGTCCTTTTTGATTACAGATAAGGTTTGCCTTTTCACCTACGTTTACCCACACTAACAGTGAAGTGTTCTGATGAGCCATTTCATTCCATTCTCACTCTCTGACACCTGAAAGCCACAGAAACCTTGAATTTCCATAATGGTAATTGAAGAATATATAATACACTTAAAGCTACGCCTTGCAAGAAGCATAACTGCTCCCCTCGAAATGCTGCGGGTATTTTTTTCCCCAGAAGAGGAGGTCCTTGAAATTTCATTTTTGAAAGGTCTGTTAATTTTCTTTAAAAATCTAAAATATATATTTAGAGGGGAAAAAAAGGATTAAGTTTCCTGCATCTTAAACTTTACACAAAATAAAAAGAACTAGTGTGTGTATGTGTGTGTGTGTATGTGTATGTGTGTGTGTGTGTGTATGTGTATTATAAGCCACATATGCTCTCAGGATCATTCAATCTGGATGAAAAAAGTCATTTGCTTTCTCCCGTCCATTTGGCTGAGCTGGGCCACAGGAAGGCCAAAGGCATGATCAATTTTGTTTGCTGCTCATGGCCGGTTCTGTAGGAAGCATGTTCACAGAGGAGGAGGAGCAATGGGGACTTGGACTTTTACCTCCCAGTGGCTGAACACCAGCTGTGGGCTGGCCAGGCCGCTCGTCCTCTTCCTGATTTCATCGGCAAAACCAAAGCTTTCAGCAACAGGCAGCACAGCCTTGATGATGAACATGTCTGTCCCTTCTTTCATTTCTTCTTGAAGCACTCGACCTTCTCTCTTTGACAAGACAGCGTAGACTCGACCTGCAAAGCCATAAATCTTCTAAATGCATTGACCAGTCACGTGGCTTGAACCACACAAAGACACGATTACTTACATACTCTGTAACAATCTACCAATGATTAAATTTGTTCTCAATAATTTTGGTTTCCAAAAGCATGGAAAATTTAAATGTCTATTTGAAAAATAAAGCATGGTAATTACAGAAAAATTAGAAACAAAAGATAACAAACTGCATTAGCCAAAGACAATCCCCACAACTCAGCATGAGAATTAGGAGACTTGTAAAATAATAATCTTTCAACACAATTTCACCTATGAGCTGTCTTTAGGTTTGAAATCCAATGAAATGAGTGTGACTGGGCTTTGTAAATATTAAAATATTTTAATAATTATGGGACATGATTAATGTGACAATTATAATTATGATGACACAGGCTATTTGGGCCTAGTAAACAACAACTGGCACAATGCCATTTTTATACTAAAAATTAAAACCACACATATATAAATGTTTGCTCATATTTTTCTTAAACTGATTATATTTAAGCAGCATGAATATTAGAGTTTTATTTTGCTGAAAACTGATAGTGTTTGGAATCTTTAATGTCTGGTAACAATTTCTAGTGTCACATCATGAGAACTGCACCGAATTCTCTTGGCTGACACTTTTACTTCGTCTTTAGGCACGACTCTGCCTTACACTCGGGAGGAAACATGCTCCTCTCTCACTGGAGCCCTATGTGAGCGTCTCAAAGTATCTTTTCAACTAGTGAGCAGAACAGACCCTGCAAAGAACAGAGATACACACAAAATCACACACAATCGTGAAGAACTTGCTGTAGCTAGCAGATACTCTCTAAAGCCTCCTCTTCTACCCAGTGCTTAAAAAATAATTTTCATTACATAAGTGATCTACCCATATATTACCCTTAAAAATGTACAACATTGTAGGTAAGGAGAGCTATGATAACCTATAAACACCACATGGAGTCCTGGCCCGTTCTCTCCTCAGTGAGAAGGTAGTAAGTCTGGTGTGTATCCATCCACCCATCCGTATGTATTTATTTTTTAAACTAGGAACTGAGGACACAGAGCAAAGTGGTCTGACTCCTAAACTTTTCTGATTCACATTTCCCCCTGGTGGTGGTTACCAGGAAGGATAAAGGAAAACAAATGGTAGAAACCCCTTTCTTAGTGTTATAAGGCTTTAAGAAAAAAAAAAAAAAAAAACCCTAACAATTCTGGCACCACACACCTTCACCCTCGTCTACTTCCCTGCTAGCTACCACATCCGCTCCTTCCTTGCTTCCCCACGTTTCTTCAATTGGTAGCTTTTCATTTCTTCACTATGTGCAAATCTTTCTTTAACATCTTAGGCTTTCCTGGTTGCCCCAGGAAACTGCTTCCTTGAAATCACACAATTTTCATATTCCTCACCTAAATGCCTTTTTCTAAATTCTCATTCTCCATGACTTCTCTGTGCTATCTGAGGCTTCTGATCAATACCTTCTCTACCAACTCTCTCCAATCTAGAATCACCAACGTTCTACCACGTAGTTTGTTTAAATTCTGCTCGTATCTTCTAAAACTCAGGTCCTCCCAGGGCCACTCATTCTATGTTTGGACAATTGCTGGCAACAAGACAGTTCTCCAGCCCCAAATCTGTTCCCCTGAAGTTTCTAACCATCAGTCCTAGTTTTTATCATATGGGACAAGTTTAATCCCTCTCCTTTAACCTATTTGAAGACAACCACTTTGCCTTCTCTTTTCCAGGGCAATCTCTTGGTGACAGGACCTGCATTTCCTGGTCTACCCTGGCCACTTCCCTACTTGACTACTACGATTTATTTCCACCTCTCTTAGTATGTGGCCCAGAAATGAAAAAAATACTTCAGGTACAGTCTGAAAAGCTCTGAGAAGAGTAAAGAACAGAACAACTATTACCTTCATTAGGGATCCCCTTTAGGCTATATATTATTTGCCTGAGATACACAGGGGAAAAAAGTCTTACCATAATAACTAGTATGTGTGAACAAGTAATCTTCACTGCTTCATTCTAGAAGTTTTAAGGTGGTCTATGGAAGTGAACACACAAGAACAGAGGTAACGAGGAAGGAGGAAAGTGAGGCAGACAGACCGCGAGTGGAGGAGCAGCAGGGACGAGCCGCCGCGGAACCAGCAGCCCGCCCCTGCACGGGTCCTGCCAGCAGGCTTGGACCAATAATTATAACTGAAACTGAATGTACTTAATTATGCAATTTTGATCCATTCAATTTCAGTTCCACTAAAACAACATCTTAAAACTGAGGCATAGTGAAGGACCACCAAACAAAGGAAAATACTATTATAAAACCTTCCAAATACACTTGGCTCTCATGACAGGTGTGTCCCATGCTTGGATGCATTCAGGGACCCTTAAAACTGAGAAACTAATGTAGCCACACCAATGAGAATTTCTGATCATGTGGTCCTGACTGCAAATACTTCGATACCCCTTCCACTGGATATCTGTTTCATCATATCTTGGTCATTTTTTTCTTCACTCACTTCAAGAAAGATCCCAAATGCCCTACTGCATGAAAGGCAGTGGGGAAGAGGAACTTATCAGGAAAAACCAGCAACAAAAAGATTACTCAGTTGAAATAATTTTGATCAGGGCTCACTCTTAAGCACTACACTATAAATATCTCAGCCTGTATTCAAGGCCCTCTGAGACCGGCCACCTCACTCCTCTACCACTTCCGCTCCTGTGACGCCAGAGCACAGGACCTGCGCTCTAAACCTGCGGTCCCCAACCCCTGGGGCCTGTTAGGGACCAGTCCACAGAGCTCTGTTCACCCGCCACGCCTGTCTGTGGAAAAACTATCTTCCATGAAACTGGTCCTTGGTGCCAAAAAGGTTGGGGACCGAGGCTCTAAAGCCAAGGTAAACCACTCACTGTCCGCAATACACATTTAAGGTTTTTCCAACTCTGAGCTTACAGTTTCTTCGACCTAGAATACTCTCAGTCCAACTCTATATTCAAATACTTTCATCATTCAAGGCCCATCCAGAAACAACTTGCTACATGAAGGTTTCTCTGATACCTCAAGACAAAAAAATCTCTTCACCATTTGGGCTCCATTGAGTTGTATCTGTTCTTCTATAGCATCATAGATTCTTGGATATACATTTTCTTCTTCTCTAATAGGTAGCAAGATTAAACCTATAGATTCTACAATCTTTTTAAAGCTGGAAGTTGGGCAATTAAAGGTATATTGATGTCTTTTTTTCAGAACTTAGGACAGGAAGCAGCTGTCCACAGCAATGTTTTCTCTAATAATAAACAAAGAGGAAACAATGCGAATTTCCAATTTGGGGATGATGGTTAAACAAATTACAACACATCAAACTGACAGGATATTATCCAGAGGTTAGAATGAAAATTATGAATACTAAGTAGCCAAATGCAAGCATGTTTATAAAATAAATAATAAATCTAAAAGGCAAAAATATTAAATTATTTCTACCATAAGGCGATAGCTATCCAAAACGTCATATTATGGACAAGGATTATAAAAGAAAACAGAAAATGAAAGGCTGATTTCTGAAGAGTAAGACCTTTCTTTCAACTTGTGATTTCTGTTATTGTTGAAAATACATGTGGGATAACTTCAATTAAAAACATACACACACAAAGAAAGTGGGGGGCACTTCTTATTCTTATAAACCAGGTCACACTAACCTCTTTTCCTTTTGTAACAGAGATACAAGACTGCTAAATCAAGCAAATGTGGTTGACAGGATACAGATGGGCTTCAAACAGGAGATAAAACATGCTGTGGACATAATGGGGAATGTGGGCTGGTTGCTACTATATGAATGATTTCAGCCACAAGTTTATAGGAAATTAAAGTTAACAAGTTGTCCCCACCCTGGAAGGAGGTCCTTAGTGGCTCTGCTCACAGCTTTGTATCATAATCTGTGACTTAGATTCAGAAGGCATGAAAATCAAATCCAAAGTTGACATGAAGCTGGCAAGCAATAAATAATTTGAGGGTCAGGATAACTAGGTAAGGATCCCAGTTTGTTTGTTCGTTTGTTTTTCTTTAAACACAGGGTCTTGCGATGTCATGCAGGCTGGACTTGAAGTCCTGAGCTCAAGTGATGTTTCCCCCTCAGCCTCCTGAGTAGCTGGGACCACAGGGATGCACCACTGTCTTGGCTGGGACTCAGATTTAACAGGACGCAGTGTGAGCAGATGCAAGGTTCTACACTGGGTTCAACCAACCAAGTATCCGGCATTCGAGAGGTAATGCTGAACAGCAGGTTCCTATAAAACCAACTTGAAATAAGTTTACTTTAAGCTCAGTAGTAGTCCTCACTGTGCTGTGGTACAAAGAAAGCCAATTTAATACTAAATTGCTGAACACAAAATTATTCCATTTATCAAAGCCCATTTCAAAGTATTGTCACTTTCAAGAGACCTACTCTGTTGCAAATCTTGCTAATCCCTATTTCTCATGAAATTTCACTAGAAAATCATGTTTGTGTGCTAAATTCAACTGTATTTTACCTTCTAATTGTTTTATATAATTAAGCTTTGTCACCTTAAGTCATCTCTCGAAGCAGGAATCATGTGTCACACACTATTGGCACAGGCGGTCCATTAAATCTTTATTGAATTGAATTATGAAATGCTGATGAAATGTAAAACGAACCCAAGTGTAAAAAGTAAGAAAAGGTTTGAAAAGTGAACAGTGATACTTGTCAAGAATGTTTTTGATATGTACAAAGCACATATGTTCTAACAATGTTGGCATTTATTCCTATATGTAAAAATAAAAGGAAGAACTATAGTAATCATAGCTGTGATTAAAATGTAATAAACTGTAATTTATACTAATAAAAAAAGAGATATTTTTTAAATGTGAGGTTACTGTCAAAGAGAAAAAAATGATGAAGAGCAAAAATGAAAGATATTAACAGATTAGAAGAAATACAAAGAGACAATTGAATTATAAGCAAAAACTCACAGCATTTCTGATGTACAGTCAAGCTCATTAAAGGGAAATTTCATAGGCAAAAAATGATAATAGAACCACACTTTTAGAAAAGTGGATTTTAAAAGAAGGGCATTTTCTTGGGATTATTTCCCCAGATAAAATGATTTTGAGATGATTATTTTCCTACAAAATTTCCACTTTAACCATATGCAATTCTACCCATTTATAATTTCTTGTTATAACAATCTGTATAGAAAAAACTAAGTTTTAAAAAAAGACTAAGGAAATTCATTTTGCTAAATAAAAAAGACCTGAAATCAACTTGTGCCAATTCTTAGAGAATTAAAGTAAGTCAGCAAAGTCTGAAGTCTTCTCAGAAGATCTCTAAATATCCAGACAGGAAGCAAAAGGCTTCAGGAACACAGAAGTTCTTTTCATTTCTCTTTCCAATTGAAGGGCTTGATTTAGAAAGAAAAAGGAAAACACAAGTCAACAACTGAATTACATTGCTAGACCTTGGACACTAGAGATTGGCTATCAATATAAAAGAGTCCCTCAAAAGCACTGAGGAAACAGGCCTCAGAGGGGAGATTTCAGATCAAATCTAAACATAGGTTCTTTGTAAGGCAGTGGGTGTGGTAGCCAGTTGGTCTCGGAGAAATGCATCAAGGAAGCTGGCCAGTGACTGTGTTACAGAGGCAGCACAATAACCAACCCCTGGTCACACACCGCCACACACACGGAAATAAACGGGGTCTCACGGGGGCAGCAGGCCTGACATGTGGGATTTGTACCTGCACAAGGCAAGGCAAAGAGATACTCTGCTCCAGAGAGAGAAGGCAAATAACCCCAAGGTTAACATATGCATCTCTTCCTGGAAAGCGGCAGAGCCCAGTCTGAGGGCCAGGTGAGGAGTGCCAGAATGAAGATAAAAGGGGCAAATGACAAATGATATTTTGAGGCATTATCCTGGGGCGGCCTGGTCACATGCAGTGTCCAGGTGATTATTTCCTAATAGAAATGAGAAAATGGATAGAGAGGGGTGACTCAACAGGGTGACTCAACAGTTTGCTGGGAATTTCAGTCTGATAAACGCCAACAGCTGATTCTGGCTTCACGTGTCATGCTGAAAATGTGTCTTCTCAGAAAACAAAGGACAAATGCCACTCGAAATGAATAATGTAGAAGAGATGGCAATTTGGGGGAGGAAATATGTGTTCCCATTATTTTGGGAGGAAATACATGTTCCAATTATCTTGAGAGAAAGGACAAGCACAGACCTACATGGACCTAGACTCTGGGAAGGATCATTTCAAACACAGAGGGAAAGGAAAAAAACAAAAAACAACAGGTTCTAGGATGACAGACCCTAAAATAAAATTCCTTTTGGGAAAAAGAGGAGAGTCTAAAAAAGTCAATTATGAATGATCTCAATGAGAGAAAAAAGAAAGAGACATCCTTCCCCCAACTCCTACTTTAAGAAGACATACCTAGTAGATGAAGAAGATATATCAACTCAGGGTGATCAGTAGCATGCCCAGGATGTTCAAAATCAGACGAGCTGAGCCTACCAAAATGAAAGAGTATGAGACAAGGCCAAGGGCCTTTTCCAGTACAGGTTGAGTATCCTTTATCTGAAATGCCTAGGACCAGAAGTGTTTGGATTTTTTCAGATTTTGGAATATTTGAATCATATCAGTTAAGCATCACAAATCTGAAAATCCAAAATCTGAAAAAATTTTCAATTTTGGAGCATTTCAGATATGAGATGCTCAACCTGTACTTTCAAAATAAGGAGACATGCCAACAACTTGGAGAAACTAGTGTAATGTTAACAGAGGACAGCAAGAAAACAGGGCTCTCCATACCTGTGTCACCTCCATTCTCTTCAGTAAAGGGAATGGTGACCAAATTACAGCAAGTGAACAAGTATAAGAGCGAGAACACTGAAGTTCAAGATAGCTGAGAAGTCGGTGAGTAAGTACCTAGCCTTCTTAAATGAGTTAAGTCTCCAGGATCAGAATTATATCTCACGATGCTCAATAAATTTGTTCTTTTGAGAAATTAGTCTGGTACAATAGGTAAAAGGTAAATAATGACTTAACTTTTTGAGGATAAAAACACTGGATTCAATAAACTGCAGACTAGAAAATCATGTACTAATTTCCTAAAGAATTTTAAAGAAAAACTATAGACATTTGTACATTTTTATACATATATAGGTAAATCTTTGGAGAAAACATGGACTTTCTAACACAAAATCATATTAACTTAAGCTTATGTTTTTCCCTAATATGACTGGTAAGCTGATAATCAGGGAATTCTATAAACATAAAGGACCTTAACTTCAATAAAACATTTGATTCACTGCATGTTGAGCTTTATTTTTCGTCAGGTAAGGACACACACACATACAAAAAAAAAAAAAAAAGGAAAAGAAATCAATGTGCTAAGATGGGGATGTTGTGGCTTCTTTTTCTTGCCATTAAAATTTTTTTCCTTTACTATTGTTGTAACGCTTATTACATCATATAACTTTAAAAAATTAAGACTCAGTTTACTCATATGTAAATATAGTTGATGAGACTCCATAATTTCTACAGTCTAGTCAATCACCAAAACTTGGATCCTGCTTTTTGAGGAACAGAGTGGGAAGATACAACTTACTTTTTAAAAAAGAAATGGGGCTGATCCTGACTTCCTACATGAGTTAATGATAAGATGTGATTCCTAAACTGCATGAAAAGAATGATCTTACGTATGAGGTGAGAGTGTGCCTGGGTTGTGTACTGGTCGGATGATACCTGAGCTGAGGTGCTATGTTCAGTATGGCTGCTTTATTTAAGAGGGATGCAAACTAAATAAAGTATGTCCAGAGGACAGCAATTGGAATGGTGAAGGAGTACAAAAATCTTATCATGAAAAACAGCTGAAGCATCTGGAGAATCTTCACCTAGATATAAAACTAGAAAACTAATGCTCTCCTCAAATACATGCAGAAATGCTACTACATGAAAGAGAGATGAATGGTGGTACAAATAATTGGAAACTAACAGGAGACAGACTTTTTGCTCAATACAGGAAAGGCACCATCTAATAATGGCACTGGCTGTGAGCTGCCCATCAACAGAAGTACTCAAACAGAGGTGGGATAAGCATCAGTCAGGGTAAGAGAGACTGGAGAAGAGCTCCTAGGTCTTCGAGGATTTGAAGGAATCAAGATACCCTGATTTTAACTGTACCTCTGCCTTCTTAAATTAAGAAAGTTCCTGATAAAAATGCATAACATCTGGGAATGGTCTAGATTGGTGTTTCCAAACCAGTCTATGGATTCCATGAGATGTTAATAGGCATGCTGCATTCAAATAAGGTTGAGAAACACTATATATTACATGTCATATTTGAAGATTCAATCCACAGTGCACACTGGCTTTAAGTGATCTTGCAGTTAGCAGATCTATGTTTTGTTTAACCCAGCTGTGGATGGATGCTCAGATCGTCTCATAGAAACCTCACTGTGAGGCAAGTAAGGTTATCCCCTGCTAAATTTCTTTTTTAGGGAAAAAAAAAAAAAGCTTAGATTTCTGCTTTCAGGAATTAATCAGTAAAAGAACCTTACTAAAAGGCATGTAATTAACCACATATTGACTCAAAGGACCTCAGGGCTAGAGGAAACCTAGTAATTTGGTCCACTTTCTCATCCAGTACTCAATCCTCCTTTATGCTCTCTTTACTACTGAAACAGCTCCATGATCTCAATAAGAGAACTACTGTGTGCCAGGCACTGCTCTAGGCACTGAATTTGTCTTCTCATTTTAATTTTCACAATTTATATGATTACCCTCTTTTTTATAGGTGAAGAAAGTAAGTCTCAGTGAAGTAACATCATTCAAATGTCAAAAGAGCTACTAAATGCCAGGGTTCCATGTCTCCTGAGATCATAAAGGCTGCTTCTCCCAAAAAGAGAACAATCAGGAATAGGATTTGATATAATGGTTAGCAGTGAATAACGCCCCAAATAATTTTCTTCTTTGGAAAGAACCCAGAATTCACAAAAGCCCCCTGTGTTATAAGTACAAGAATGTCGCCTTATTCTTTGACCATTTTCAGAACAACTTTGGTTACCCAGACTGATATACTTATTCACGTGAGAAAAAATGCTGAACAGGTTTGGATTTTAACCTCATTTACCAAAACTTCCATTACAGAAAGATTCTATTTGCTGCAAAAGAAAAGATGTTTAGTAGTCATATTTTTACCCTCAAGATTTTAATCCTTAAGGCCATTGGCTTCCAAAAATCCTAGTTCCTTAAAAAATTTGATGATGATGTATCTTCTGCAAAATAAAAGAGTTTAAGTATTTGGATCTAGGAGACTTCACTACTATTCAGGGCATTCCTCACTGTCTTTACCTTTCATTCCTTACCGAGAACATCACCCGTAGCCATGATGTCACATGTGTACATAGCTGCCATCAGACGCTGAGGTTTCACCTGCAGTGCATAGCGACACGCTTCTTTCATGGTGGCAATGAGCTGTCCCGAGAAAGGCCCGTAGCAGTCGGTGAGTGGAGAGTCCCCTTTCTGGGCTGTCTTCTTCTCAAAGGGCTCTGAGCAGTCATCTTGCTGCTCTTGGTTTTCATCTCTACCAGAATAGGTTTTAACTTCTCCCTGTCCCCCTTTCACCAGATCACTTTGTTCTTGATTCTGTTTATCACTTGTTTCCTGTTCCTCAAATTTACTTAGGTCCCATTTTTCCAGAACAAAACAGACACCCATGAGAGGCTCCTCACACATGGGGCCAGAGAGGGTTGCCAGCTGGAAGCCACTCACAATGCTATTGCCCAAATCTCGGTATCTACTGGCTTCTTTTGAAGCTTTGCCAGCTGGGCCTGGCCATACTGAGTTCTGAAAATCTTCACTTTTATTGACTAGTATGTTGGGCCCACATTTTCTTGGGCCAAATGACCAGATTTGGTCAACAGTGTTCCTCCATTTTCTCCCTGTTAGGTATTGCTCTAGTTTTCCTTTGAATTCCAAAATTTTTTCTTGAGTCTTCTGGTTAATCATCTGAGTATCTTTACCCTCGTTCAAAGAGGATGTCAATTGCTCCATAGAACGGATCAAATCACTATTTTCTTCCAAAATCTGAGTGACTTCTTCTGGAAGGGGCATGGCTCGAACACTAAGCGTGGCCAGCTTATTGGGAGTTGTCATGGAGATCAGCCCATCAGAGTCAACTTGGACTCCTTCAGGGACTTTGCTTTGATCTTCTTTTGTTTGGTGTATCACTGCAACTTTTTGTTGTTTGCCTATTTCTTCATTGACCATGTCAACTTTCGGGGGTTTTGTGATTGTTTCTCTGAATGGAATAATGGGTTCAGATACACTGATATGAATCTTTGCAAACCTACAGAAAAATTCAAGAGAAACAACAAAAGTTTATAATCAAAATAGCATCAAAGCTCACATGTAGAAATACTATAACAATGGAGATTCTGCAAAAACACAGAAAAATAAGAATTACATTATGAAAGATCTGTAATTTACATTATATCACAATTCAAAAACTGCTTCCTTTCAGACTGAAGACTACCTCTAATGGGAACATACCTCCAGGGAAATCTTTGCATGTACTGGAATTTCACTGCTTTGTTCATTTGCAAGAAAAATAAACCACTAAATAAACTATGTATTTAGATAAGAATGTTTTACATGGAAAATAATAGGATTTGATATATGAATTCTTTAAAATAATATCTGCCAATCTAAGAGTGCGGAGAATGATTATAAGTCTAAATAGACACAGAATCACAGAACTTCAGGATAACTAGTCAAATCCTCACAAAGTATTGGCTTTGATAATGGGGTTCATAGCAAGGTTAGTTTAGCACCATTCAGGAGTTTGTCCACAGCTACATGTTACAAAAGAACTTTCTGCAATAATAAAAATGTTCTGTGTCTTCACTGTGATTACTGAACACTTGAAATGCGACAAGTACAACAGAGGAAATGAATTTTTAATTTTACTTAAATAGCCACACGTAACTACTGAGCATTTTAAATGTGGCTAGTGTGATTGAAGAACTGAATTTTTAATTTTATTTGATTTTAACTAGTTTGAGTTTAAACAGCTACATGTGGGTAGTGACTACTGTACTGGACACTATAGGTGTCCCAGTCTGTCACCAAATTCAGAAAGCCCCTTTTCCCACATGCTATTTAGTTTTCTACTGGCCTTTCTTCCAAATAAGTTATAAGCTCACAGAGTTTCGGAATCCATGTTTTCAGTCATTATGCTTACTGAAAAACTGAATCAAACAGCATGTTAAACGAATAATTGACCACAATACTAAGTAGTTTTTATCACAAGTTACATAAAAATTAATTTGTGTTAGGAGATCTGTTTAAATAAAACATCACCTTTAAAATGTCAAAGTAATCTATGTAACCACCTTTAAAAATGATACTTTGGCATTCAATAAAATTCAAGACCCATTTTTGATTTTTCAAAAAAGAAAAGCACTTATAAATCTTAGGAATAGGAAAATATTTTTCAAATTATCATTACTTAGAGAAAATATGCTCATATACTTAGGACACTGAAGAAAATCAACTGCAAACCTACTGAAACTATGATAATATATCTATGACGTTGTCCTCTTATCCTTGTATTATAAAATCAAAAGAGCTATGAGCCACTTTAGTCCTCCAAATTTCTGAGCTCCCAAGAAATTTCCTATACTAATCATTTCTATGATTAATTAAAAGCCCACCACGCTGTGGAAAGAAGTATGTGTATGGCCGCGACACCTACAAAGCACCTCAGGACACCAGAGGTTTTTTATATTCCAGCAATGCAGAGCTTGTTATATCTAAAAGAAGTACAGTAGCCGCAGACTGTATCACAGTAAATTCCTGTGGCTTTCTGCCCTATCTGATTATTGCTACCTTGAGATCTAGATGCTGAAAATTCTGATGGTTTCTCTAGCCTGGGGACTACAGTCTCCTTCTCTCCCCTTCCTGTACATAACCCATTCCTAAAAATGTGTGTGGAAGTTGAAAATGAAGTTTATATAATACTAAAAGGCAGGCTCTGTCCTATGAGAATTTTAAAAATTCTATAATTTTATACATGTTCTTAATGCTAAGTATAATTGTGAACTTAAGTCGTATAGAACAGTGCACAAAACAAAAATCTACTGATCTACGCTCACTTATCTCAAAGTGGACACCCATGTAAACTACCACCCAAGTCAAGAAACAGAACATTCCTGGTCCTCAGAAGGTCCCACTATGCCTTTTCCTAATCCCATGAAGGTAACCACTCTCCTAACTTTTATTGTACTACCCTTTTTTTTTCTTGTTTTTATCACCTAAACGTGTAACCCCTATATTCTACACTTTAGTTTGAACTGATTTTTCAACTTTATATAAATAGAATCAAACAATTTTTTTTTGCAAGTTGCTTCTTTTGCTCAATTATGTTGTAAAATTCATCCATGTTTTACATAGCTGTAGTTTTTGTTCACTGGGATTATTCTATAGAATTCATTGTATGAATATACTATATTTATCCATTTTAATGTTTGAGTTATTTCCAACTTTTGCTTATTAAAATTTTGTTGCTATGAGTATTCCTGATGCACATGTGCCCAGCTTTGTGTCATGTACATACAGAGCAGAAATGGGAGATTTGCCAAGCTGTAGGAAGTGCCTAGTATCATCCCTTAGTGGATAATACTAAACCATATTCCAAACTAATAGTACCAATTCACATTCCTACTAGTTGACATAGGTGAGCTCCTATTGCTCCATATCTTTGCCACCATTTAATAATGTCACTTTAAAAAATTTCAACCACTCTAGTGGGTATGCAGAGGTATGTTACTTTGGTTTTAATTTCCATTTCATCAATTACTAATAAGTTGAATACTTTCAGACATTTATCAGCTTTTAGAATTCTCTTTTGTGAAGTCCCTGTTCAAGTCTTTGTATCATTTTTTATTGGATTGCTGCTTTTCTCGTTTATTTTTAGGAATCCTTTATATACAAAGAATATAAGTCTCTTGTCTGTTATAGGTATGCAAAGGTCTTTAACCCCGTGGCTTGCCTTCTTATTCTCTTAGTAGGGTATTTTGATGAGCAAACTTTTACTTTGTCATCAGTGCTTTTAATATTCTATTTACAAAGGTATTTCCTACCCTGAGGTCTTAGAGATATTCTCTTATAGTATCTTCTAGACACATTATGGTTTTGTCTTTTACGTTTTAATCTACAATCCACTTGAAATACATATCTGAGTACAATATGAGGTAGAGGTCTAGTTTTATTTTTTCTCTATGGATATTCAACTTGCCAGCACCCTTTATTGAAAAGTCTGCCCTTTCCTCATTGTTCTGCGGTGCCACCTATTTCTGGACTCTCTATTCTAGTCCATTAATTTATTTGTCTATCTTTGCATCAATATCACATAGTATTAATTATTATAGCTTCAAAATAAGACCTACTCTCCATTACAGCAAGAACTCCCACCTGTTCTACTTCTTCATCATCGGCTCTTTACATTTCTATACAAATTTTAGAATCAACCTGAACATTTCCAACACACATACGTATAAACTTATTGGGATTCTGACTGGGACTGCTTTGAATCTACCATCAGTTTGGGGAGAAGGAACACCATTATAACATTGAATTTTTCAAACCATGAAGATGGTTTTTTTTTTTATGTTTTGTAGTTTTTGCCTAGAGGGCCTATAGAAATGAAATATTTTTATTCCCACATATTTGATATTTTTGTTGTTACTGTAAATGGTAATCTTAAAATAATGTTCATTTTCTGTTTATTACTGGTACATAAAGCTTTTGCATATTAATCTTGAACACAGCAACCATACTGAATTTATTTACTAATCATAATAGTTTCTATAGATTCTTTTTAATATTTGTTCCTATAACATCTGCAAATTATTAGTTTTATTTTTCCTGTCCAATTCTCATACTAATTTTCTATTCTTCTTTACAATACTACCCAAGACTTCCAGTACAATGTTAAATAAAACTTATAATAGTGAGTATCATTGTCTTATTGCTTCCTGATTGTAAAAGGAAAACTTTCAAAAATTTTACCAGTAAGTGCATGTTTGTTATAGTTATTTTGAAGATACTCTATCACTTTAAGAAAGCTTTCTTTTATTCCTAGCTTGCTAAAAGTTCTGATCATGTGTGGATATTGAATTTTATCAAGTGCTTTTTGTCTACTGAGATGATTTCTCTCTCCTTTTTTCCTGTTAATTGGTAAATTTACATTGATAAAATTTTTAATGTTATTTCAACTTTGAATTCCTTTGATAGTTATAGGACTATCAAGTTTTCTATTTCTTGTTGGGTTAGATTTTTCTAGGAATATTTCCATTTCCTTTAAAATTTATCAGCATTAACTGTTCCTAATATTCCCTTCTGTTTCTTGGCCCAGGACAGGCTACTTAGCACTCAATGCATTAAGGTGCTCTAAACTCCTACATGACAATGGGGCACTTGAGGACACAATGGCCTTTCATCAACACCACTTAACTCAGCTTTCTGAGAGTTCCAAAACAGCCCTGTCTATTCACAACACACTGCCAACCTAGGCCCCCTGATAAATCTGTCCACCACCCTATCTCTTTCCCTACGTGGTCTGGTGACTTCTCTGCAGACTATCCATACATGTGGGACAGGGAGATTCTTCTTGGGCTCTTCTTGTTTTGGGAGGAAGGGAGGAGGTTAACAGCACTTTCAGAAATTAGAATTTTCAGGATAATTAATGAAAACTTCAGAATATGTACGGTATCTTATTAAAGCAGTACATACTTTTTCAAGGGCAGATGTGTTATTGTTCGTATTATCCACATTCGACACAAATCTAAATTATTTTTAGGTATTTGGGTATGGATATTTTCTAGAAAGATCTACATAGGGTGGTTTCTAGAATGAAAATGTTTTTATACCTTAAGAGAACATCTTTAGAAAACTAATTTCTCTTATTATCAAGCATAGTTTTTTTTCCTCCTGAGATTAAAAAGTATCCATAATGAAAACCAAGACATAAAAAAGAAAAAAGATTAAACAAAGATGAAAATATGTAACTATATTAAAATTAGTTTTAGGGAGTAAAATCAGGAAGGGAAGAATATTACTTGAAATATAATTCTCGCCTGTAATCCTAGCACTCTGGGAGGCCGAGGCGGGTGGATAGCTCAAGGTCAGGAGTTCGAAACCAGCCTGACCAAGAGCGAGACCCCGTCTCTACTAAAAATAGAAAGAAATTAATTGGCCAACTAAAAATATATATAGAAAAAATTAGCCGGGCATGGTGGCGCATGCCTGTAGTCCCAGCTACTCGGGAGGCTGAGGCAGAAGGATTGCTTGAGCCCAGGAGTTTGAGGTTGCTGTGAGCTAGGCTGACGCCACGGCACTCTAGCCTGGGCAACAAAGTAAGACTCTGTCTCAAAAAAAAAAAAAAAGAAATATAATTCTAAGTAATAAAAAGCATAATTTTTAAAGAGGAATTAATAACCTGAGAAATGTAAGATTATTTAACGTGGACTTTAATTTGGTAGAGTGAGGAGAGTGAAAAGGAAGAAAATAATTTAGCTTAAACACACAAGAAAACAAATAACATTTCAAACGTTTTTAAAAGAAACATTCCGAGAATTAAGTTATTTTAAAAAACATTATGCCTTATAATTTGCCCAATTAGCATTATTCTCTAACATTAGAAACTCCAGAAATTCCCAGAAAATGGTAACAAAAGTGAAAGAGAAGATCTACCTTCCGATTTTGTATTAATTATGGCTCAATGAAAAAAGCAAAAACATGCAACATAATTCTAAACAGAAGAAAAGACATGGCAACATTCCCAAGCTGGTAAGAGTTTCTGTAAGATCCCCGTGAATGGTCCTGCGGCAGCAGCTGCTCTTACTCTGTCCTTAGCAGGACAAGTCGTTACAGTGTGGCTGCTACCACCGCCAATCTCACTGGGCTGTCGCAAGGACTAAATGAGATAGACAGTGCTTAACACAGTGAATGTCATATAACATTTAATACATAATTATCTCAATCATTTATAATTATTTTAGTTATGATTTTTATTGTAGTCCTAGAAATTTTAAAAATAGAGGACCATTACAGGGCAATTCACAGTTATTTTTACCTAGTAAGCACAGAAATATATATTAACAATGAATACCTTTTATATGTTTTCTAGATTGGTAGTTTTTTTCTAAAAAATGATAATATGAAAGGTTGGGAAAAGTTTAGGAAGGCACTTTCAAATATTTAATGCTAGTTATAATATAAATTGGAACAGCCTTTCTTGAGGAAAATATGGATCATAAGCCTTACACATACATATACTTTTTAAGCCAGCAATAATACTTGCAGAGGTTTATCATAACCAAATAATCAGAGCTGAGTATATAGATATCTATGTATATTTGAATAGGCATAGAACAGAGTGGATTTATAAACCAGATTGTAATAGTGGCCGTTTCTGTACGATAACTGATTGATGCTTTTTATTCTTTTGTATTTTCCTAATTGCTGTAATAAACATATGTTATCTTTGGAACAAAGAGGAAAAACATTATTTACAAAAAGTGACTCAGGATGCCCATTTCATGACACTTATATATCACCTTCACAGAAGAAGGTTTACACTGCAGAGACCACATCAATAAGAAGTCTGTCCTAATCACTGCCTACATTTACAAAACAAGATTTTGTTTTGTTGCCCTGATATGTTGTGTCTGTGTATATACGTCTATGCTTCACGTAAAATACATAGACATGAAAATATTTTATGACTCAAGCTAAAAGTGCAAGATTATTCAAGTGTAGGCAGTGAATGCCAATTTTCCGTTATTAAAAATTAAATCTATGCTCCAGTAACAGTTCCTGAGTTGAAGGCATTTCATTTTTCTCCAAAAATAAGCCATCATCTAAGTTAAACCAGTTTAGGAAACACTAAACATCCCATCAATTCGGAGTCAACATTTCTCAGTCTCTATCATTTGCACCCAACCTTTCTTTTAAGTCGTCCAGGCATCGTTGAAGGTGGACTTCCCCTGCTGTGACTAAAACGTGCTCTCCTGTTTCCTGAATTAAAATCTGGACACACGGATCGGCTTGGTTTAACAGCTTCATTCCTTTTACAAGTTGAGGCATTTCACCTAGGTTAACAAAATGAAATACTGATTAAATACAATATATCAGGACTAACACAATCTAAAGACAATGGCCATGGCCACTGAAGGGAAAATTACATTGAAATAGTCTTAAAATAACAATTTACTTTTCTTCCAGATAATGCAGTGATGTCAAGAGAACTACCTTCCAGTAATTTATTTGTACAGATGGTGAACGTGAGACACTCAGAAGCTTATCATCGAGACTCCCAAAGCTATCTATATAACTTCTTTAAATACTCAGTACATATAAGCTACCATTACTGTGAATTCACCTAAATCTTTTTACAAATATGCACATTATATACTTAGAAATGTAATGGAACACTTCCTCAAATAGCATTTATAAAATCAACAAATAAGCAAAAGAAGCTTTTAATATGATATTCAAGAAACTATACCAGAGCCTCTTATTAAAGATAATTATTTGTGAAACTGCTGGAACAGCACTGTGGGTTTTAGAATACCCTGTTATGACACTTCATCCAGTGAGCTAAATCTGCATTGCATTTTGTGTGTGCGTTTGGGACACAGTTGCTTTTTCCCTATAGTTCCTGGGAGCTGAGGGTAGGGCTGGGAACTGAGATCAGCATCTTGTATTTAGCTGCTTTCCCACCTGGCTCCACACACTCCCAAGGCAGGCCAGAGGAAGTCTCTCAGGGCTGCGTGAAGAGACCTTGGCTTTAAAGGCATTTTTACGCAATCTTGTTTCAATTATACATTTGAAAAGACTTAACATGCCAAACAAACAAAACCACAGAAACTTTCTGCAATGCAGTGATTTTTCAACATGTGTCACAAAAGTTGATTAATTGGGGGCGAGAAGAGAAGAGAACTTTTATACCTATTTATTTTTGAAGTAAAGATCTTTTAATAATGATACTTTATAGCAGTAACAACGTGCCAGACGAGCACTTTACATATACGAACTCGTTAACTATCTGGCAGGTACAGTTATTTTATAGATGGGAAACCGGTGCAGAGAAGCTAAGACATTCACCCTCAAGGTCACAGAGTAACTACGTGGCAGAACCTGGTTTGGCAGCTGGGCAGCCGGCTATGGACCCCACACTCCCTGGGTGGAAATCAGCACCCTGGCGGGTCGGTGGTGAGAGCCACATGTGGGAGACAGGGTCTCCTGAAGGCAGACAGAGAATGAGATTTCACTGTATCCAGGGTTGCCAGAGGCACCTTCATTTGTTCTTTCTCAACATAACTGTAGTTTTCCTTTGCCTAATTAAGTGAATTTACAGATACTATCTAGTGTTAACTAAACCTTCACAGAATTTGAAACCTGGGTTAAAAGGATTCTTGCACAGAGGCCACTGATAATACTAATAACACAAGCACAAGGGAACAATAAAAAAAAAAATGGCAAAGCTTTTTGTCAGTTCTCCACCACCCAAATTACAAAGTAAAAACCATGGCCTATCGCCAGGATGAGATCCTAACAAACACTTAAAATATACGTGTGCATGTGTATGTGTGTGTGTACATACACTTAAATGTGTCTCTTCAAGGTAACAGGTAACAATAAAGAAAAATTTTTTTCAAAAGAAATTTGACACATAGAGACATTTTGAAATCAGATGTTTGAAAATGCTACCACCACTGACAGTCATTTCGTTGCCAAAAACAACATAAACATTACATGTATGAATGTATAAAACCTCTTAAAATTTGGAAGGTGATCTTCCTATTTTAAAAAAAATCTTCTAAATATATAGTCAATAAAGATATAAAAATCAACACCTTCTAATTGGTATAAGAAAAACTGACATCAGGAAAAATAGATATTCACTATCTGCATTTCATCAAAACCTTTGTATAATTTGGTAAATGGGATTCTAAAATGACACCGTGATTCAGTAAAGGCAGACCAATGATTCATCATTTCTTCCATTTAGTCTATGTAACTTTGTGAGGTGCCTTTTTCAGTGCTAACAGCCATTAAAACCAAGTGCGATAATAAATGGAACCTAGAAGCAGACTTTTGAACAGCCATATTACAGAGTGTTCCAGCAAAATGTTTAAAAACAATGAAGCATTACTGTGGCAGCCAGCCTCCAGGATGACCCCAACCATCCTTGCCCCCTGATAGTCACACTCCTGTGTAGTCCCTTCCCATGGTGAGTCGGGGCTGGCCTGTGTGACCAATAGAACACTGTGGAAGTGATGACGTGTGATTCCCAAGGCTAGATCACAAAAGGCATCATATTAATAGCTTCTGCCTTAGTGGTTTGGACTGCTGGCTGAAGCCAATCACATGCTATGCTGCAGGACACTGCAGCACCATGTAGAGGGCCCCTGTAGAAAGGAACTCAGGTCCCCAGCCAGCACCAAATTGTGGGCCCACATGAGTGAACCACCTTGGAAGTACAGTTAAACCTTCAGCCATCTGAAGGTCAACTGTCAACCCAAGGTGACATATGACTACAATTGCATGAGAGACCCCAAGCTGAACCCTTCCAAATTCCTGCCCAAAGAAACCGCGAAAAGTAGTAA
>VBSM01002223.1:1826706-1929584 GCA_008086735.1 Cheirogaleus medius
TTTATCTATACAAACATAGATATAGAAAGTTTTTTTTGTTTTTTTTTTTAACTGATACGGACAAAGGATGAAAGAATTCTGGAAACCAGTGACTCTGATCTCAGATACATAGGATGTCTTGCATTCCTAAATGTGAGGATTCAGAATTATCTCTGAATCCTGACTCCACCACTTATTAACTGTATGGCCTTGGGCAAGTCAACGAACTTCTCTAAGGTGAAGATGAGGATAAAAATAGCATCCTAATGCATAGGACTATTGAGATGATTAAATGAGATGATCAAGGTAAAATCCTTAATATAGTATGCGGCATACAGTAAGGATCAATTATAATGGCAAAAATAATAATGGCTTTGGAACATTTGTAGTTCTCTGTGTTCAGTTTTGAGTAGACCTATGGGCATGGAGCAGAGGGTGGCCACCATGACATTTTGACTCCTGCTTGGGAAATCAAGAGAAAGGAAAGTGGAAGAACAAATGCTCAGGATTTGCTTCTTCCTGAAAGAAGAATAAAAGATTATCTTCTAGATTAGGCAACCCAGTTGTCATAATGAAAAAGAAGAGAGGGCCTGGGGACACACTGTTTACTCAAGAGCAACAGCGGATATATCGGGTGCCTCTCGGGCAGCATTGCTGGGGAGTCTTGGTGTAAGAGGGTGAGATATCCCAACAGTCATCAGTCATGTAATTCATGGAGAACGGGGCTATTACCCCAAAGAAAGAACTAGCATGAGCTACCAGGGCAAAGAGTAAACAGGCAGTAAACACCCTCTAAGGGCTCACAGGAACAAGCATAGCACTCGGGAGGCTTCCCCAGAAATCCTGAATGTAAAGTAAGACGCTGACACTGTAAAAACACCAAGAAGACAGAACAAGGAGCATAAAGTTCAGACACTGAAATATACAAATGGGGTACCTTCAGTAATACAATTAAGAAATGCATGGTAAATCCAGATATTTAATTTAAAAACAAAGTTAACACTCCTTTAAAATTTATAAAGAAAACTACGTGCCCCTTCTAACCACTTTATTTTTTACAAAGCTCAGAAAAATTTAATGAAAACATATATGAGTAAATGCACTTTGGCCTTCAGATGGATAATCCTAAATAATTCTATTTATTAGACTACTTCATTTATACAAAGTAAAGGAAATCAGGCTGCGAGTCTGCTATGGGGCAGGAGACATGGGAGGTACAGGATCCTTCACCTCATGCAGCCAAAGCTGGACAGAAGCTGGTTCTGCTGCCACCTTAGGGTTGGGCTTTTACTTGGCTTGGATAACAGGGGGCACAGAGTAGCACACAACCACTGAATAGCCTTTTAAAAATTATAGATTTCTATTAAAATATTATGGCTTAAGTTATCAGCTATTCATTATTTCCTATTTTTAAAATTTAGAGGCAAGTGCAACAGAGAAAAACTATTTAAGAAATAAGATACAAAGAAAGAAATACTAGAAACATCTAAGAATAAGCCACGGTTGCCAGAATCAAATGTCATAACTTAAATAAAACTCAGCTTTCTTGTATTGTACGTGTTTCTTAGGTTTGGACGCAGACGATAGTGGCCAGAGCCGGCCAAGCAAGCAGAACAAAAGAACAGAACCTTGAAGGGCCAAGATCTGGACAAGAGCAAAAAGAGGAAGCAGGCTTTATACAAAATGGAATAAATCCATATAGCAAGCAAGGCACCATGTCAGTCCACAGGGACAGTCCAGAAAGAATCCTGTCTCTGAGGCCCAGGCAGATGGCTATTTATTAGGACTGAGACCAAAGGTCCCAGGTATAGTCTTCCAAGTGTGTGGTATAGGGGTCCCAGGACTCTCACTGGCTAAGGACATGTCTTAGAACTCAAGGGAGGGATGAGTTTTCAGAAGGCCCCAGCTCTGGGGAGGGGATGGATATGTAGGTACAGGAAGGAGCAATGAGGTCATTACAAACCTCAAACAGAAAACTACCGTTCTACACATTTGCTCTTTGGTTCCCTTAGAGCATGGTCTGGAGATTCTTCCCTGATTCCCACTAAGCGCTGGGAACAGCAGTATCACAGGGATAAGGGATCAGTGATAGCAATGGGAAGCGAAATACAAGAGTTAAAAAGGACTGACCGGGCACAGTATTAAACCAAAGACTGCGGATTCAGTATTGCATGGTCAGTCATATGTGGGTGTCATGTAGCCAGCAGGAAAGGGGCAGGAAGTGGTTTCCAAACAGATAGGAAATGTTCAGTGTCCATTAATCTAGCAAACCCAGAGGGAAGAGGCAGGAGGCAGATGATGGATTTTGAGTCAAGGAACGTGAGATGAAAGTCTAAGATGAAGTTGTTTAAAACATCAGCTTTGCTGAGACACAACCCTGTGCCAGGGTTGTGGGGGATGCAGAGAGACCCAGTCTCTGCCATCAGGAAGATGCAGTCTCCCTGCACAGCAAGGGTACCTAACCATGCCATGTTTGTAAGACAGAGATTAGATGCCCTTTGAAGAGTTGCTTCTATATACCTCAACAAGCATTCACTGTATACTGCTGAAACAAATCACAAGGACTCAGGTATTAAATACATGCATGCATTTAAAAAATATAATGAACATCATATGCTTTTAAAACCAAGACCATCTTACTTACTTGGGTGTTTCGGTTCAACAGCGACTCTCACAATAGGAGTGGCTTCAAAGTTGAGAGGTATGAATGGTGGGCAGGATGGTAGGCTACACAATGTTGCAGATTTCAGCACAAAGTCTTGAAGGCCTCCTATTCCTGCAGGGAGGAAAAGAGACATAGGGTCAATAAAGGAAGATAAATTCTGAATTTACATTAGAAAAGTAACAGCATTAAACGCAGTGTATGTGTCACGGAGCCAAACATTTCCAAAATGTTGCAAGGAATAAGGTAGACCTGCACTGAGTTTTTTGTACACCTAGATACTATTTGATTGCTGTCACAATTACAGAAATTCTGCTTTTTGTTTTCCAGATGTACAAATCCTTTTACATCAGACTGGGCTAACGCATACCTACTTCAACCAGAGAAATTATCATTTCAAGATACCTTTGTCTGAAAACACTGATTATTTCTAATTATAACACTTAGTTTTTAAAAAAATATATCAATTTGATGAAGATGTTTCTAATGAAATAATCTCTTTTGCCAAATCCACTTGTATATGGGTAAAGGAAATATAGAAACTTAAAATGTGATGCTGCTATGCAGTATGTGACTCTAAGCCATCCTTCATACTACCCCAATTTTAGGAGAGAATCCTAGTCGTCCCCTCCAATCCCCTCAAGCACACATTCTTCAAGTTCCTGCTAAAGGCTGCGTATTTGTTTTTGAGCAGATGAGAACAGAGAAAATGTCCTAGAAAGAGAGATAAAGGGGCATACTGAAGCTCAAACCCAGAGTATGAACAGACGTTTTAGAACAAATTAAGAAGCACACACAAGGGCCATTTTTGTGCTTTTGGGTTCAGGTAAGCACTGAGAAGGGTATGGAAGGGGAAGTTACCTGCTTTAGGGAAAGGTGACATAAGAGAAAGGGGCAGGAGTATTTAATCAGAATCTACTGCTGCATCTTGGGCTCAGAAACAGCTAAGGAAAGGAATGCTGCCTTCCACTGACAAACCGACAGGGCGATGGGACACCACACAGTCACAGCCCCAGCCTGGGGGGGGGGGACCTGAAGCAGAGGCTTCCTGCACACAGACCTGGAGGGCGGGTGAGGTTTCTCCTCTGACTACACAGCGTGGAATCCCCTCTACTGCTCCGTCTGAATGCATCCAGCATTTGCCACCTAGTCACACTAATGGATAGCTCAACTGTAAAACAATCTTCCTTGCTTTATGCTAAAACCCGTCTTTTCCCACCATTTCCACACATTGTTCTTAGTTCAGTTTTCCAAAGATTTACAGAAAGTGTGCTTCTTCCACTTCCACCAACCCTTTGGATTTCGAAGGCATCTGTCAGATTCTTTTAACCCTGTTCTGCCTCACATTAAATGTCATCAGCTCCTTTAACTGTTGTGCTGGGGCATGATTTCCAGACCTTTTGTGCGCATGGGACCCTCTTTAAACTAAAGACCAGGGTGCTAAATTCCCCTGCGCCTCCAGCATACTTCTTTGGTCAAAAGTCTGAATTTCTCATTACCATACCTGTTGGCCCAGCAAACACAGAGGTCTATACCTGGCTACAGCTTCTTGTTTATGTCTCTCACTGGTACCACGATGTGAAAGATCTGGGTCCGCCCAAGTTTCCACCAGGTCTACTAGAAATAACATCATCTTCTGTGAGGCCAGGGGTTTAGGAAAACCTCATGGTAAATATTCCCTTTCAAACCTCATCCATCCTGCTTCTGACCTCTGAGCAGCATGCACTTCCGTCCTGCACACGCAGCACAAGGCTTCAGTGGAAAGATAACGCCAGCCTCTCTTCTGCATCGCCAGGGCGCAGGCTGCGACGGTCAGTACGTTCTCAACACCGACTCTTGGAACTTACGGTTTACATTTTGCTGTTCCAATTACCACATCTATTCTTGCTACTTAGATATGCCCATATTTGATAACATGATTATAATTTCTCCAGAAACGAAAAGAAAAAAAGTCAATACCATAATATTCCTAGTCAAAATTAAGAATTTATGAAAAAGGCAACGCTCCAAAGGTAGTAAAAACTTCATTACCTGTATGACATGTCAACATTTTTACTTATTTTTAAATATAATTTTAAAACCTAGGAACCATTAAGTTTATCTGGGTGAATCACAATAAATTGACTTAAAAATCACTTTAAGAATTTCTTAATATGCTATCAGATAATTATTAAGTGTATAACTTGATACTTATACAAAATATACTTTGAAACAGCCTTTTTGTTTTACAGATGCCAGCAAGCACAGTCATGAAAGAGGGACAGCACGCCCACAGTCACGCCAGTTCAACATCGCCACTGTTTTCACTTTACGTATTTCCTTTTTTTCCCTTCTTTATTGGCACATTTAATTTACACTATTATAATATTCATATAACTTTGTATCCTTTTCTCTAAATCATGTGTTTTACTTAGTTGCTTTAGTCAAAATTATAACAACTAAGAAGAAATAATTCCTTCACACAAAGTACAATTGCTAAAGCATTTTCAACTGGAATTGGGGGAAGAGGGGCATGTTCCCTTCAAGGAATAATTTCTGAATTTCTGGGGTAGGAGGAATGATAGTTTAGGGAGAAAAAAAAATCCAAAATTAGTGCGGCATTGATTTTAGTCATTATATTTATTTTCAAATTTCAAGGATTAAAGAGGTTACAAGTTGTTTTAGATGTTTATTCAAAAAATGTATATGATTTAAAAGAAACAAAAAGAGAGAAAACTTGTTGAGGAATATGGAACTAAAGCAATTTACTAGACACAAAGAATTCTAGCTTGTTTTTATATAAACACCCGTAACTTTTGTCTGATTGAAGATAAATGATCCAAGTCCTTTCTGATCCCGATTCTTCTCCATACAACAAATCAAATTAGATAAAAGTAGCAGGTAAGCTCTATCTCACAGACTGGGGTGACAGATAACAGCCAGATAAACTATGAGTTCTCCAACTGGGTACACAGGCCCTTGCTAGGCTGCTATACCATTGCCTTCAAATTCCTCTTGATCAACAATCAGTATTTTGTAAACACTGTCAGGCCAAAACTTTTTCCAGGCTGTCCCTAATGTCCCTTTAAAAAGAATTCCAGAAACAATATTAAGGAGAGCATCTTTTATGATATGAGACTGCAAGTGCCGTGTGGGGCTTGAGAGATGAATTGGCCTTCTGTTGGAAACTTTTTCCTGTTCTTAACAATTCCCTGTTGCACAAGTTGAATCAATCTAGGATGAGGTTACACTGGCAGGCAGGAAAATGGTAAAACCATTAGTGAATACCAACACTGCTTTCTGGGGATACGCCTGCTAGCTGTCTAGACAGAGAACAACATTGCTATCTTCAGGAAAATTTGGATTTGTAAAGTGCTCTTTCCTTGCTGGTATGAAAACATTATTGGAATTAAAAAAAAAAAAAAAAAACCTTGTGGGAAATACGTTAATACTCTAGTTAGAATATGGTCTCTTAATCACCAAAGTTTTATTTCAAACCAACTTTAACATTACCCAAGAACCAGTGACCTGTTCCCCTTACTCTGTTAAGGCTGCAATTAATGAATTCCTTTAAACCTTTGCAGTGAATGCAAGTTCTGTGTCATGGGCATCCACACAGCCTCAGGCCTGTGAGAAAAATGAACACCACTTTGGAAGGCAGATGAGGATTTCTTTTTAAGTACAGGTTCTCCAGGTGGTAGGAACCTAGAGGGCACTTGGTTTGTAAGATCACCTTCTACTCTAGGCCCTCTGTCTGTGGATACCAAAGACACCATATCCTCTGCCTCTAATTTTATGGCCTGGTTCTATATCTTTCATTGAAACTCATATTCTGCTCTTTGACTCAACTACAAAGAGTATCAGGGAATCCTCATGCTTTATCACTCTTGTTATAAAGGTAGATAGGCAGGTAGGTAGGTACGTAAATATGAAATGGGCCTTTTCCAAGTCTGCTTAGCTAGTATCTCCAAAGTGGACCAGTATTGCTTAGCTAAGGTTTTTAGAAGGTAGGTAAAGTCTGTCCAAGATACTAAACAAGGCCATTAAATCACCTGCCCTTTATGTTCTTGGTATTATGAAAGGGTATAGGGAAAAATCTTGCAACAATGACATCAATATCATAAATTATTTTTTCTTCTCGTAGAGACAGATGGAACTAATAATAGTTCTTAAACAAGTTACTTCAAGATCTTGGGCCCTTTACTCAGAAGAGAGACTATAATAAATAAGAAGAAAAAAGAACACCTGGAGAATCAAACTCTTTTTTTTCTTCTGTGATGTGTAGGCTTATTTTATTTGTCTGAATTTGAGAATAGGTAAAAACTTGTCCTTCAGTGTCCTGAAGGAGGTAACAGAGCTGTAACTGTGGCCCTGCAAGGTCACTGTACGATACGGAACCAGGGCATAAAACTGGTCCCAGGAAAGGATTCTAAGGGAGCCAGACGACTGCCAGTCCTGAGGGAACACAATGACCGAGTGGAGTTTGGCTCATACAAAGGGAATTACACAGATGGGGGGAGGGGGTCTACAACTGAAACAGTGGAAGAAATTCCAGCTTGGGCTTGGAAGCAGAGTAGATACCTGAGTGCTGCCTACTATCGTATCTCAAGGTGAATAAAAGAGTAGTAAAAAAAAAGGAAAAAAAAGAGCCTTCTGGTTGTCTCTTGGTGTGTCATACTAGGACAGAAAGGCTCTACAGAGGCCAGCGCAAGGGAAAGGAGGTAGCACACAATTAATTAAAATATTCAAAACTATGTTTTCTATTAGAACAGAAATAGATGTGAAGGATTGATAAGAATTAGTCATGTAATGGTGGGAAAGGGAATTCCAGGCCACAAAGCCCTGGAGTGTTCTGGGAACCTACAGTAGTTGGGAACACCTAGGGCACTGAGTTTATGTGAGGGGCTGGTGCCAACAAGTTCAGACTTTATCCTGAAGGCAGTGGACATGGAGGGATGTAGGGAAATTAAAAATGAGACAGAGCTGTGAAGTCTTGGTGGTTTGTTGGGAGTTGGGAAAAAGAGACAAGAAAAAACAAGAATACAATCCAGATTTCTGGCCTGGACAACTGAACAGATCATTACTAGTTCAAAGCACTTCTCTGCTTTTCTTTTAGGTTTATAACTTTCCTATCATTTATATTAGTTCTTTATGCAATAAACATTTTAACTCCATCACATTTTTTCTCCAGACTATAGCTTCCTTTTTTATTTTGCTTCTATATTTTCTCTATAGTACTTTTTTGAGCTTTTTCCATTTGGTGTCTAAGCTTCAAAGCCCAGAAATTTGCGCTTTCAAAGAACTGATAAACAGTTATTCAACTTCCTGTTTGTCTTTCCATGATGTGTTTTAAGGGCAGGGACACAAAGCAGGCACTTCATAAAGTTTCTTCAATGAATGAATGAACATGAGCACAATTCCCGTCCTCAGAGTTTAAAATCTGGTGAGGAACAAAGGCAGATAAATAGGCAATTATGATACAATGTAACAAATGCTATAATTGTTAAAGTACACATTTTATTTCCTTGAAGAGAGAAACTGAAAGAGTACAGGCTTCCTGGAGCAACTGGCCTACAGGACTACAGAGACACCCGTGCAGAGGGTATGGGGAAGGAGTGTCCAAGCGCAGAAAATGGCACCAGAGGAGGTCCTAGCGAGAAACCCAGGTCATTAATGACAGCTGCAGTGTGAGGCATAACGCGTGAGAGAAAAGACATTTTCATCCCATTCATTTCTACTTCTCAGGGAGTGCGCAACTGCCATCAATTTGTTTCCTTAGTCAACACGCATTCTTGTTATATTTGATCTGGAATCCAAGGGACATGAATTTAATAAAGCTCTAACCTGACAAAATAAACAGAAGTAGTGGCAATGGGAGGTACATGGTCAGAGGAGCAGTAATTTTATTAATAGATTCGTTACTCAAATTTTGAATTTCTTTTGGTGTATGATATGAATTGTCTATTTAATTTTTTGTCTACACTATTAACTAGTTAACTATAAGAAAAGAGGTAATAACTTCTTTATGAGGTACAAATTCATATTCAGAATCAGATCCATTTATGAGTTTTGTATCCTGTCCCACTAAGTTTATATTTTGTGTAGTAACCCATGATTTTAAGTGATGTTCCTCTAAGACATGCTTCATTCCAATCAAATGATCTAAATAAATGAAGGAAACATACCAAGTTCAGCACGTAAGAAGCAGAAAATGCTTAGTATAGTTGAAAACAATGCTGGAAATTTGTTTTAAGACCAAAAAAGGACAGAGATATGGCTTTACACAACCAGGAAATCATAACCAGATTCCTTCTACCTTTAAACTCTATTTCCAATTAAAAACAGAAAACAGAGTCACTTCTGGATGAAATGGCAACTTCAGCCACAGGTACACAAAAGATACTGTTTGACATGATCAAAGAAACAGAAAACCAAGGAAAACCTGAATGAGTAGATGAAACCAGAGAAGGGCACCTCAAACTGTGAGCTATTTCTGTTAGCTGGATCAGATTAAAGGAAAATATTAAGGGTCAGTTCACAACTCCTTTCTTGAGAAAGCAGAACAACTTCAGGGGAAAAATGAATACACAGTGCAGTAATGGTGGTCTGTCAGACAAGAGGTCAACGGAAAAGAATGAAGATCTCAGAAATAGACCAACGCACACGTGGGGACATGAAAATGATGAAGGGACAACAGGCAGACAGGAGGCCTATTCTGTAAATAACACTGAAACAATTAGCTAACAAAATGCAAAATCTCTATCATATACCTTCTAGAAAAATATAATTTGATATGGATCAAAGACCTAAATGTGAAACATAAAAACTGAAAGTACAAATCATAAGATGATACCTAAGACTGAAGACTCATAAATCTCACTATATCATATAAAAAACTTTATAACAAAAGATACCATAAACAAAGATAAAAGCTATAGAATTGGAGAGGTTTTCAATGTCCAAAAGAGACAAAGAATTTTAAGTATAGGTAAAGAATGAGTACAAATCAATGAAAACGCAGGCCACTCAGTAGGAATACAAGCAAAGAATATAAGCAGTTCCAAGAAAAGGAAGCCCTAAGTAGTCAAAAAAGATACAAAAAGAATCTTAATCTTATTGATAATAAGGTAAATGCAAATTAAAATACTATTTCACATCAATACAACTGAAGAACTTTCTGTACATGCAGAAAATGTAGGTCTTGTGCATTGCAGATGAGAACAAACATTGTTACAACTATGTGAAAGAACAATTCTGCAATGTCTCTGCAAAGTATGCCCAGACTCTGTCACTCACCAATTTGATTTCTAGTTGTACATCCCTGAATGGTGTTGAAAGCAGGCACGACAGTGTATTAACAGTACACCACAAACTAGTACAGTTCCTTTCTAGGCGTTTGAGTAATTAGAGGTGGGCATTTCTAGTCGAGGCCTACTACTGGCATTTGGTGGGCAGAGACTAGTCCTTTGTAATGTATGGAAATGTTTCATACAAACAATTATCTTTTTTGTACAGCTTTTGAATATTCTACTGGACAAACTTATTAATAATAATCTGAACTTGAATCTAATTCCATTGTAATAACAAAGTATTTTTTGTAATATACACTAAATTTTCAGGAATGGAATTACTATGTAAATCAAAGGAAGAATGAACTTGTTCTGAAAATGAGCTGCTCATGATTTCACCAACAGCCACTCATGGCATCTGAGTCATCAAGACCCTACATCTGTATCAAACTACATCTGTGACTATCACAGAAACACAGTGACTGCAAGATCTGACTTAATTATGCCTTCTCATGTAGTCAGACTAGAACATTTACATACTGAAATGCACTTTATTTTATTGTAAATCACTTCTCTTTTATTTATCCTTTACATTAAAGTGCTATACTGATGTTTTTGAAATTATGTAGGCAGGCGGATTATTTTCTCTCTGAATTTAATTTCTGGGTATTAAAAGTGATATTAAAATATTTGCTATAAAAAGAAGGTTTGGGTTTGATAGAGTTTAGAATTACTGCCTTGGAGAAACTCATCCATGTGCACAAGGAAAAATGTTCAAGAGTATTCACTATAACATTTTTTGTAATAGCAAAAAATTGAGGCCAGGCATGATGGCTTACACCTGTAATCCTAGCACTCTGGGAGGCTGAGGTGGGATCACATGAGCTCAAGAGTTCAAGGCCAACCTGAGTAAGAGCGAGATCCTGTCTCTACTAAAAATAGAAAAATTAGCTGGCATCATGGCGTGCTCCTGTACTACCAGATACTTGAGAGGCTGAGGCAGGAGGATTGCTTGAGCCCAGAAGTGTGAGGTTGCTATGAGCTAGGCTGACGCCACGGCACTCTAGCCTAGGCAACAGAACGAGACTCTGTCTCAAAAAAAAAAAAAAAAATTGAAAACTCCCTTAAATATCCATCAACAGAAGACTGGAAAAATAAATTACAATAAATTCACATAATGAACTCAACATATAAAAATCTGGAAAATATGAAAAAGTATAATAAAAGTACATTATACAAGGTCATGGACAATATGGTACTACTATGTATTATTATGCAAAGCTTAAAAATTAAAAAAATATATATTACTTACAAACACATACTGAAATTGCAAATAAGTTTTCAAACACTGCAAGAGGAAATTACACAGCAACTTTTAAAAAATGATAACTGTCAGGGAAAGTGGAGTTAGTAGTGCTGGAATAAGGGAGGGATATAAAGGACTTAAATTAGATAGGAAACGCTTCATTTAGTACAAAAAGAGTTGATACAATTATGGAAAAACATTAAAATCAGTTAAATCTGGATGGTGGGTATATGAATGTTCTTTATATTATTCACTGTTTCATCCTTTATGTATATGTTTCATCCTTTAAAATGTGTGTACTTTAAAATTATAATGTTAAATGCATACATAAATATATAAGAAAATATTTACAAATGCATAGAAAAAAAGAACTAGAGGATATATTCCATAAAGTTGGTTTTTTTGTGTTTTTTTTTGAGACAGAGTCTTGCTCTGTCATCCTAGCTAGAGTGCAGTGGCGTCATCACAGCTCACTGCAACCTCAAACTCCTAGGCTCAAGGGATCCTTCTGCCTCAGTCTTCTGAGTAGCTGGGACTACTGGAACTACCGGCTAATTTTTCTATTTTTGTAGAGCTGGGGATGATATGGAGGGGTTCTTGCTCTTGCTCAGGTTGGTCTCAAACTCCTGACCTCAAGCAATCTTCCCATATTGGCCTCCCAGAGTGCTAAGATTACAGGCGTGAGCCACTGTGCCGGGCATATAGTCCATGTTAATAGTGTCTATCTCTGGAGAGTAGGATTACAGATTCTTTTTTCTTTTCTTTTTTTAAGAGATGGGGTCTCACTCTGTCACCCAGGCTGGAGTTCAGTGGCACAATCATAGCTCATTGCAGCCTCCAACTCCTGGGCTCAAATGATCCTCTTGCCTTAGCCTCCCAAGTAGCTGGGACTACATGTGGGTGACACCATGCCCAACTAATTTATTTTCATTTTTTTAAGAGATGGGGTCTTGATATGTTGCTCATGCTGGTCTTGAACTCCTGGGCTCAAGGAATCCTCCCACCTCAACCTCCCAAATTATTGGGATTACAAATGTGAGCCACTCAGACTGGTTCTATCATTTTCATATTATTTTGTTTTTCTGTATTTAAACAATTGGTCTCAGTAAATAAACTATTTTTATGACAAAAAAACTTGAAAAATAGCCAGAGGTTAAAAAAAACCCAAAAACCCAGAAAACAGTCCTTTTGTTGCTTCTGTGCCTTGAATGTTCACATTGTTAGAATTACCAGAGAGCAATAAACCCAGGCTTATACTGTAAATGGATCACATCTGCATTATCAGGTTAGTCCGTAGGAACTGAAACTGGCCTCACCTCTGGACTGCGGACTTGGATTTCATGGTGCCTGCTGTTCACAGAGGGACTCTTGGATTCCTACCTGACAGGGAGCTGGACGTTTCTTGAGGTTAATCAAGGTCCTAAGAGTGAGGAGTATGACAGCCTTCAGTCTAAGAAGGCTGCGTTGAACTGCAGTCCCACCAATAGACCCTCATCTCCAGATCTGCTCACAGGCCACCAGGCCTGCATCACCTGATGCCACCGTGTGTCCTTTACTATTTGTAATGATCACTTCTCCAATGGTTACTAATAGTTTCCACAAAGTCAACTCAGGAATTACAGAATTTAGACGGTCCTATAGAATTATTATAATCTAACTGACCATGATTTGTTTGAGGACAAGCTTAAAACAGTTGCTGAAGAAATATGTCATATATTTTCTGTGATTTTTAAATTTACTAAGTATCTACTGACCACTTCCATTCACAGATCTGTACTGAACACAATGAGGGAAATAGCGATCCCACATTTTATTTTCTCACATTTTTGATACTATAAGTGTTCCTAAAGCATTTTGTAAACTCGTTCACATTCCTGCTGATTATTTATTCCAATTCCTGATCCTTGAATCTGGAGATTTTTGAGACTACTGCCATGTGCCCACACGTTGCTGTGGCACAGGTACAGTGACATTGATACGGCTCACTTGATACTAGATCCTACTGAAGAAATTTAATTCCTAAAACGTAAAAGTAACAATATTAGAATATTAAGTAATTTTTAAGCAAATATGGGTCATTTCAATTCGAGCCAATACCTTTCCACAGTGCACGCATTACTTCCCTGTGAGAGGAAGCAACTTTCAAAGCGGTTCTGTTATTATGGACTAAATATAGAAACAACCTTCGCATTTTCTTTGTCACTTAGATCAATGAAATAAAAGTTCAGGTTGAATTTTTGATATTAAAACCATTTTAAACATTAATGTGGTTTTATACTATAGTAGTTTGGGTTTTAATTTTATAATATTATAAAACACAATTGGTTGATACTGGTATTGTAGAGCGACCAAACCTCTGTATAAAGAACAAAGATATCTGTATTAGAAGGTTGAATTAATAGAGATGCAGTTAAAAATAAATGAAAATATCTAAAGATGGGAGTCCCAAATTGATATAGCTATTCTCATTTGTTATATTCTTGTAAAACAAGAGGCTCAATAAATTTCAAAACCAGGCAACAGTTTTTCATAATTAAATGAGAACATCTTAAATATCTAACAATAGAGGACTGGCTAACAAAATACTATGCAGCCTCTAATAAATTGAATTTTGAAGACTACTTAGAAATAAAATCAAATATAACATTCAATGTAAATAGGATTATATAAAAAAAGAAAAATAACTAAAATGCAAATTGTAGGACTATTAGTATTGAGGTTATGAGTGATCTTTTTAAAATAAAAATTCTGTAATTTTTTACCATGAAAAGTTATTAGACACAAGCACTATAAACTTTTGAATTCTTTTAAAGAGCTACCATTATTGGAGTCAAATGAATGTAAATTATATAAACTGATATATGGCAAAGGTGACACTGCAATGCAGTTGGGTCTGATAATGGTTCTAAGTCAAGTGGATATTCATACTGAAAAAAAATAATTAATTTTGACTCCCATATCACACCTGTTACAAAAACAAATGTCACATTGATTACTGATCTAAATCTGATAAAACAAACTTATAGAAGAGTAACACAGAACATCTCTGCAACTTTGAAGCAAAGACTACTTAAACAGGTCACAAAAAGCATTTATCATAAAATAAGAAAAATATTAGACTATATTAAAATTAAGAACTTCTGTTTATCAAAAGATACCATTAGCAAGCAGAAAGGGGCTGGGTGCAGTGTTTCACACTTTGGGAGGCCAAGGTGAGATGATCCCCTGAGCCCAGGAATTTGAGACCAGCATGGGCAATATTGAGACCCACCTCCACAAAAAAATTAAAAAAATACAAAATTAGCCAGGTGCCGTGGTGTATGCCTGTAGTCCCAGCTACTTGGGGGTTTGAGGCAGGAGGATCGCTTGAGCCCGAGAGTTCCGTATTATGGTGAGCTATGATGACACCACTGCACTCCATTCCAGGCAACAGAGGGAGATCCTGTCTTAAAAAAAAAAAAAAGAAGAAAAGAAAAGATAAAAAGAAAGCAGAAAGGTAACTCACAGAGTAGGAGAAAATATTTGCAATACATATACCCAACCAGGGACTTCTGCGCAGAATATATATAAACAATGCCTACAAATTAATCCAAAACAAAGCAGAGAATCTAAAAGAAAAGTGGGTAAAGACTTAACAGGCATTTCACAAATGCTAAAAAATCAATGGCCAATACATAAATGAAAAGGAACTTTAACTTCACTAGTTTATCAGGGAAGCTAACATAGGGTACTGCCTCATATACACAAGAACGGCTCAAATGAAAACAAAAACGTGTGTTGGCAAAGCTATGAAACAAGTGGAAATTTCAGATACTCGTGATGGAAGCATAAATCAGTGCACTAAGCTTGAATATACGCCTACTATATGACCCAGCAATTTCTTTTCCAACAGAAATGGTACATATATTCACCAAAAGACATGTATAGGAGTATCCAAAGCAACAATATTCACAGTAGCCAAATACTGGAAATTACTTAAACATCTACCAACAGAAAAGTGGATAAATAAATTGTGGTAGTCACAAAATTCAGCAATGAGAACAAACAAATCACAATCATGTGCAATGACATGGACGAATCTCACAAACAGAATGTCGAATGAAAGCCCAACACAAGAATACATTTTATATGATTCAATTTATATAAAGCTTAAAATCAGGTAAATCTAATGTATGATGTTGAAGCCAGGAGAGTTGCTACCCTTAGGGGTGAGGGGTGCAGGTAGCAGTAGACAGAAAGGAGCTGGGCTTCTGGGACGCTGGGAAGGTTTCTTTTCTGGATCTGGATGGTTACACTGGCATATGTTCAGTTTATGAAAATTCATCAAGCTGTGCATTTAAGATTTGCATACTTTCCTATATGCATATTATGCATCAATAAAAGTTTACTTAAAATGTTATCTGACACAAATTACATGGGTATTTTAAGTGCTTCTAAGTCTTTTAAAGATGCCAATAACTGCGACTAATAAAGATAAACCATTTCAGAGCCTTTTAAAAAGAACTGGCAGCAAAGGAGAGAGCACATGGTTTGTCTCCTTGTATATTTTTCCTCCACATCCTCCAATGACTAATAAAATGTGTCTTTCACTGCAAAGTCTTTCCACTGATTGTCCTGAGTACATCTGTCCTCAACCAAATCACTTCCTTATTCAAGTAAGTGCAACCAGTCTCCTCTTGGCTGCATTCTTCTGTCCACCCTCTGGTTTCTAACACTCCGTGGTTCATATGAAGTTTGGTCTTTTTAAATACCCATTAGAAGATGCTCAAAAAGGTTTGGAAAACTGTTCTTTGGTTCTGGTCTGCTTCATTTTTTGGGAAAACAGAACAATCCCCAACAAACACCGCATGCTTCTCTACTGCCGCCTTTATTTATCAAAAACACAACAAATTACTCAAAGAATTTCCAAGTGTCTCCTTCCACTCTTATCATCTACCACTGCTGAAATCTAACCATCGTTAGAGTAAAATAATCTCAGCTCATATCACGGGAAAAATTTCTTTGGCTCTGATAAAACTGGAGAAAGAGTGCTGCAAAAAGTAGGTCAGCAAAATGATGGGAAAGTCATTTCAAGTGGATAATTTCCACAATATGGAACATCATGGTCTTATGTGTGTGAGTCTCTGGGCAGACTCCAAGAATACTGTGAGGTGCAATTATCATTTCTAATTGACCCCCATAAGAAGGGACTGTCAGGAGATGCTCCTTTATCAGGGGCACCCAGGTGTGTTTTCTCAAACAAGTGTTCTGATTTATTAGTAAACACCGCCCCTAGTGAAACCTGTTGCAAACTAAAGAACCCTATTGTAACACAAAGCAAAAAGGCTGATGGGGCATCTGTGAAGAAGCTTTCACAAGACAGACTAACGCAAACCATTTTCTCAAGGCTGCCCAGCCTACGCCTACTAGTGGAGTTAGATTAACACAAATCTCCAAATTCCACTAGCTCTCTGTCTCCACCAGTTTGCAGAGGGCCTTATCTGGAACGTGTCCATCAACTAATCTGGGACTCCCAGGAGAGGTTCCTTATGGGCCCATGGGCTCACACTTGCCAATACTTAGACACTGGTGTTGTCAGGGTGCCAAAACTCTGCAGCAGTCTCTGATCAGTGGAAACGCTTCTTCCTTATGTTTCACTCTCTTAGAGGGCACAAGATGTAGCTGTGACCCAAAGTCTTACAGAGGTTAGCTCCTCCAGGTTTTACTCTTGCCTTCCAAAGATCTCAGTCATGGGAGCAACAGGGTCAGGACAAAAGGCAAATCAAATGACATGTATCACACCATTTCTCCTCCATGAGACTAAGGCTTGGCTATTGGATTATCCTGGCATGCCTAATTTCTTCTTTCTTAGAAGTTTCAGTCCAGAAGGTACCTCAATCACCTTCAAGGGACCATTCTACCAACTCTCAGGACATGTCCCTTCTCTGAACCCCAGACGATAATGTGGTCTGTGCTAGAGCTAATCCATGGTATTTAATCTGTCTGACCTCTGTAAGACACTGGATTATAGTAATGCCCTATACCCTCTAATCCTGCAGTCGGTCTGCAGCCTATTAGGAACCAGGCCACACAGCAGGAGGTGAGCAGCAGGTGAGCAATCAAGTGAAGCTTCATCTGTATTTACAACTGCCCCCATTGCTGCAATCACTGCATAAGCTCCGCCTCCTGTCAGATCAGCGGCAGCATTAGATTCTCATAGGACCACGGACCCTACTATACACTGCACATGCGAGGGATCTAGGTTACTCACTTCTTATGAGAATCTAGTGCCTGATGATCTGAGGTGGAGCTGAGGCGGTGATGCTAGTGCTGGGGAGCGGCTGCAAATACAGATCATCATTAGCAGAGAGGTGTGACTGCACAGTAAATGTAATGTGCTTGATCATCCCGAAACCATCCCCCATCCCCCAGTCCGTGGAAAAAATGTCTTCCATGAAACTGGTCCCTGGTGCCAAAAAGGTTGGGGACCACTGCTCTCAGACAGTGAAGCATAAGGAAGAAGCATTTCCACTACTTCAGAGACCACTGCAGAGTTTTGGCACCCTGACAACACTACTGTCTAAGTGTTAATATCTATGGCAAGTGTGAGCCCAAGGGCCCGTGAGGAACACTCTGGGATTCCCAGATTAGTTGATGGACAAATTCTAGATAAGGCCCTATATAAACTGGTGGCGACAGAGAGCCAGAGTCATTTGCTGATGGGTGTTGCTCTAACCCCACTGATAGGCACAGGCTGGGCCGCCTTTGCGTTACTATTCTACATTAAGAAAACGGCTCGTGGTATTTGGCTCAGGTAACAACAAGGGAGGGTGCAGCAACTACTCAGGACACTCAGATCGTGGGAAAAGCCTTCAGGGAGACATGGAAGCAGCCATGTTTCCAGACCCAGTACCATATCAGGTAAACAAAATCATCTCTCAAACAGTCTGTTTTAGTTAACACCAAAGGATTTCTTTGAAGCTTTGCAAGCAAGTTTTATAGTTTGCTTGTAAAATAGCATTGTCCTTGATTGATTTAAAGACAGAATGACAAAATGTAAACTCCAGTAAGTGCTCAAAGCTCATTTATTAATACTTCACTGATGAGAAATCTGAGGGTAAAGTGGGGAAAGGCTGATCTCAGACCACAGTCCCCGGCAGTGCTGGAGAGAGCCCCTTTTCCTGACTCCCAGGCCAGGGCTTTTCCCTCTGTGCCATGTTTCCTCAATGTCTCCCAGATAAGAAGGCTGTATTTTCTAAGGCCAAGAAATTGTCATAATATTTCCACTCCTTTCCAAAATCATTAAAATCTCATTCACATGCCTTCCCTCCACTGAAGAAAAGGGAAAATGCCAAATCTGGCTGATGGAGGAGAAAGGAGAAGGGAAGAGGAACTGGGGGGACACAGAGGCAGTGGGTCACCCTGTCTCAGGTAAAGCCAGCTGGTACACAGAACAGGTGTAGCAGGGTGGAAAGGATGAAGCAGTGATTCCTAAAGACTCCAGTGATGTCCAGAATCATCTTTAGAGAAGGGCAAAACGTCTCGGCAAATAAAAAATTGGGTACCTTGTCTACAAATATCTCTATAAAGGAGAAACGGGCTTAAAGTTAACATCAACTGGAACCCTGAAAGGACAAATGAGGGACAAAGTGCCTTGACAATGTAAATATTATGCAACCAGGCAAGGAACTGTGGGAGCGCATTAACTACTACGCTCCGGCCTGGCTTCCGCCTCTCTGCTGACCACACTTAGGGTCTCAGGTGCTGCTTTAACTCCACCTAGCTGTGCCGTCTTCTTTACTCTCACAACTCTTCCCCACCCCACTACTCCGTCTCACTGCGGCCTGCTCCTCCCTCTGCAGGTGATCACCAGCATAGCTGCGCTTCGCAGCAGGCAGGCCCGCCACAGACATTTGTTGAATGAATCAATGAACCCCATTTGTGCTCAATGTTGATTAAAATGAAGCAGCAACTGATTAAACTGGCCAAAAAAGAGAAAGGACCACCATAACGTAATACAATGATGGTCACAGGAACACTGCAACAGGAAAAATACTGACCATGGTAACAGAGTATTCATGAAAAAGGGACTGGTTTAAAAAAAATTGTGGTATATCCATAAAATTTATTCAGCCATGAGAGAAAACATGGTAAATCTGAATATGATAACAAATCCTAAGATCTAGTTTAATACAATATTCTAAGACATATTTTTATTTTTTGAAAAAGCAAAGAAGAAAACAACAGTGATGATGAGATCCCAACCCCCTTTAACACAAGGAGACACACTTGGTATACTTGGTAAGACGAGACACACGGCACATGTATATACGTATTTTTTAACTGACCAATTATCAAAAATATCGGCTAGGTTCTTAAAAAGTAGGTCCTTCCTAAAGAATATGGAATGGAGAAAATGGTGCCCCATGTTCCTTTAAGCTCTAAATACCTGGTATCTTATGATTCCATCAGCAAGTTTCCCTTCCATTCACATATGGCACACTCCATAAAAACTCGATCCGACTGTGGCAAAATGATCTCCAGATGACTAATAAGATTTAATTTGTATTTCTGCATTTTGCATACAAGTCCAGGAAATAATTTTTAAAGCCTCTGAAGATCATTTAAGACAAATTTTAATTGTGAATATACTTGAACATATGAAGGAAAGAAAAATATCAGTTACCTGATACACATCAGTTTTATCCTCAGCCACGAGAGAGAAAAGTGCAATTAATCATGTAAACACACAGCTCTAGAAGTGGACAGAGCTTGACAGTTTATTTGCTCTAAAACAACTTGCTTGCAATGTGGAATCTCACAATATCCTCCAGAGAAGACAGTCACAGCAGCACACTTCTCTGATAAAGAGCATGAATTCTTGTATATGTATATAACATATATATTTTCACTTGTTCATTATGAACATCTCCTGCACAAGTTCTCTGGCAGGGCAATAAACATGACATTGCCTCTACCCCTCAGGCTCTTTCTGGCTTTCCTGTGTTATGGTCAAATCACATTCCTTGTTATAACACCACTGCCTCTAGTTTTACTTTCTGGAATAACACAAGGCTTTAAATACTTCAAAGCTAGTAGCTACCACATCTTCTCAAACACTTCTGTTTTCATAACCTCCCCTCCAACTTTTAATTCCCCCTATGCTCCATGTACAAATTTAACAAATGATTGCAGTTAGGTCAAAAAATCAGTTGCACACACAGGTGTATTTCTAGGCAGCTATTTGTGTGAAAAAGGTCTTCAATTTGTGGCTGACAATAGGTTCGCTGTGAGCTAAGTCTGAGGTAGCTGCTAACTCAATCTTAGGTTTTCTTTCATGAAGCACAGGGACTAATTCATAAGTAATAGGTTCCTTCTGTGGTCACCCGTATCTGAAGGATTATTTCGTTAGGAAGGACACGTTTGGAGGAAGAGCATGGTCAGCTGCCTGTAACTCATAATTAATAGGTAAGAAGGACACGGAGCCAAATGCGGTGCGAAGTCAGGTCTGATCATCAGAGCTGTCAGCCAGCAGAAGGCAAGAGCACACAAACAAGTGGGAGCAAACATGGGCAGCCAACCTTATGGCAAGATTGGAGCTACTCTGGCACCAGGCATTTTCAGAGGGGATGGGGTAGAAAGACAACAAGGAGGTCTGCAGGTGAAAAAGGTTGGCAAGCAGGAAAGGGAACTCGGAGGTGACGGCTCACTTAATACCAAGGTTTGTTGAGAGGGAGATGGCAGAAGTGAGGAGTGGTCCAGAGAATTTTACTATTAAAGCCTTTTGGCTATATAATAAGTAGCAAAAAGTATCAATTTCTCAAATGTGGGGAGAAAAGAAAGTTGACAATGCTATTTTATAATAATTTTGTCCTTACTGTAAACTTTATGTTCTTTAGTAACTCACGCAAAGCACTGCATATTTCAGGGTACATCTGCCTAATCTCCAAGCACATGAGATAAAAACAAAGTTGGCAGTGAAATATGGTTTTTTAGCAGGCAGCTCTCTCACGCTTCTTTGGGACGTTAATCTCCTTATTTTGGGGGGAGATACGTGCCTCCTCAGGAGGTGCTGTCACGATGCCACTTAGGGCACCTTTCATTATTAATAGTCATTAGCCCATTTGTCCCCGCTCTACTGAGTAAGTCATACTACTGCTCCCCAGACAGCAGCGAAGGCCAGCTAAGGAGAACAGGTTTGGTGATAACTTGGACCACCCTCCCCAAATCTGATGGAAGGGGCTAGAAGAATTGTAACAACAACAAAAGTTCTAAGGATGGTCTAGCAAAATGTATTCTGTGCTGAATGTTTAGCCATTCTGAATATTATCACTATGTTTATTATACAATAGGCTCTTGTGTTCTCTGTTTGTGAACAGGGTTAGTTGGTGGTTAGTCACATTTCTTAGGGAGTTACTGAAGTCACCATTAAAACAAAACCAAGCATAGGATTCCCTAAAAAGTGCAAAGTGTTGGGAAGTCTGCCCAGAAGAACAATGTCAGGTCAGCTTACAAGTCCCAGAGCAGAATACTTGAGCAGTACAGATTATTAGTGGAGGGCTCACCTTTCAACGCTGGCCTGAGCTGGTCATGCCTTATCCCCATGGTTTTGGTTTACTTTCTCTGGGGCTACAGAACTCTGGGACCTCAGAGATGAGTAAAGATATGAAGGGAGGCTAGAACAGTGGCTAAGAAAAGTGACCTATTCATACTAGCTTTCATCATAATCAGTGATTAATAATTACTTTTAATCAAAATATTTCATCATCTTTGAATATTGTGAAGAAAGTCATCATAATAAATGTCTATCTTGGAAAACTCCAAATGCTACATTACTGTGCAAAAGATCTTCAGTCAAGATATACAGGATGCGGAACAGTAAGTAAACAACAGTCCTACTATCCACAGGAACCACAGAAGCATAAGGCAAGTGGAAGGCAAGTTCAAACCACAACTATAACACACATTCACAGCAACCTCCGAGACTGACTTGTTTAGGAGCATTAATTAGCTTTAAGAAAGTTATACTAATAATGGAAAAGACAAAACCCTGTCATCAGGTTGACTTGTGAACCATAAGCTCAGTTTCCTGGTGGAAGTGGGGGTTAATTACCACAGTAAGCCCTCGTCTTGAGAAGGAACCTGTTCTTCTTCCTACCCTAGAAGTCACACTTCACTTTAAATCAGGGCCTACTTATACCCTCCTCAAGTAGGACCACTCACAAAAATAAACTAAACTCACATTCTGAAATGGGATGACTGCCCAAATTAGCATAGACACACACTCGGTAGCGCTCTCTCATGCACTCCAGCATTTCATGTTCATGTTGTTAATATTTTGGAATTTCCCCCCACATTTGGGGGAAAAAAAGGAAGCTAAGTAGGTTATCAGGAAGAGGATAAAAACTTCTAACTCCCAAATTCCTCACAATTTGATAGATAAGAGATTACTGGATAAAATGGGGTGAAACAATCACAGCAAAAATATGTGTAATCATAAAAACAAAAACATGTAGAGTTTTCTTATCTGATGACTTAGAGACAAGAATAACTTAAAGAGTGAATAATAAGTCCATTGTTCAGCTAATAAATAAGGAGATCTTCATTTCCCTAGACTGTGCTAACATGAAGCAAATGCTTTAGTGAAGGAAAAGAAATCTATTTTTAAATCCCCCATCACAATGGATTCTGTCTCTTAGAGATGAAGCCAAGTGTTAGTTCTGACTACACAAAGGAACTCACTACATATATATTACCTCATTCCCAGAAGACATGTAAATTCTTAGGAATGTTTTATGTGTGGACATGTATGTATGTGTGTCTCTCTCTCTCCTTATCAATTCATAATCAGAACATTAGGTCACCAATTTTCAAAAATTAAAGTTAAAATTCCATCACTACTCCACACTGTAAACCAAGATAAAAATCCAGATGGATTAAAAAGTGACACACACACACACACACACACACAACTATTAAATACAATTAAAATGTGTTTCTTAAGTGAAAAAAGAGAAAATGAAGTAAAAAAGAAAAAAGCTAAAAACAAAACAAAAAATCCAACTTCTGAATACCTAAAAGAAATTAAGAAGAAAAATTAAAGGAAAAATTACATCTTTACCCATATTTTTAACCTCTCTATGGCAAAAATCATATTAAACAAAGTTAAAAGGCAAGTCAAAAATTGAAAAGAATTGTTGAAAGTATAGATCAAAACAAAGATGAATAGCTTCAACATATAAATGAGAATATGAATGCCATAATTAAAAAATACAGCCAAAGGACATGAACAATTAAAGAAAGACAAGTGGCCAACTTGTATATAAAGTAGTATTCATGCCCACTATTAATAAAACAAAGGCAAATTTAAACTAAAACTCAACCCCATTAGTTACTGACATATTCGGGACTCTCTAAGTATTCTTAAAACAGTTTTATAACATTTTTTTCCTAGAAAATCAAGAAGCATAAAAAAGCATATTTACATATAGAAATTAATTAGCCTTGAAAGGTACACAGTGTTCTCTTAAAATTTTAAAATCTCTTTATATTATTACTTCATTTCTAACATGTTTTTCCATTTCCTCAATGACAGGGAAATTTATTGCACTAATCTTTTTAAACACATTTGCTATTTACTTATCAATTCTAGTGCATTTTGTCATTTAAATTTTTGCTTTTTTTATTAATATCTTCTTTGGTTATGTGTGTGGGTCGCTGTTCTTTCTCTGATTTCCTCATTGTAATGTCTTTCTCTGATTTCCTCATTGTAATGAACAGTTGATTTCTTTTTCCTTATTAAATAATAAAAGCAACAACCAGTTTGTCATAGAGTTTTGGAACATCTGTCTGGCCTCTGATGTGTAGACGTCTGTCTTCTGTCACTTTTAAAATCCATATAGGCACGTTCCTTTTCACCTTTAGTTAATATCCATCAAATGCAGGGTATGAGGCTCAAAGGCAAGAGGCCATTAACATAACACAAAAATACTCCAGCCTGCAGTACCATCATCTGGCTCTACAGGAAAGCCCAACCTAAAACACATTCTCTTTTAACTACATAAAAAGACAAAAGAACGGAGGCTTTGGCAGTTGAACGCTCTCATGAACTGAATCATTTACAAATATTAGGTCTTCAAGTTTCACTGTGCTTTGCTATCGCCGGAGCACCAGCTATTTTTTTTTTTGATCCATGTAAGTATTTATCACCTTCATTTTTAATATAATTAACTCAATTCTACACTTATATAATTTAACCTTTAATAATGGCCAGGTTTTAAAAACTGGTTAGCAAATTTCCTAAAAATTTAACAATTGGCTCTTGTGAGCCGACAGTTTCCCTCTTCCTTGTTCTATTATAGGTTTTCCCAGACCTGAGCTTTTTATTCTAGCTTTTTGGAGGTTCCAGTTTACATGACTTGGTTTTGCTCTTGTTTCTGCATCTGTCTCTAGTCTACAACCTTCACAGTATTTAGTCCTCTCTGATGACTGAGGCTTGCTCTGCTCTAAATTGCAGGCCCCCTGGAACTGACAGCTCATGATGTTGCGCAATTAATGCCAATAATTCGGGTGCTTGTTAGGTAGTCCTTCGAACACCCCCTCACTAGAACCGCAGCCTGCGGTGATTTTAGACTAATTTCTAGAGGTGTGTTGTTTTTCATTTCCTGGAACTCTGCATAGAGATCTCCGTGCCTCTTGGATATTTTACCTTCTTACGTAAGCTATTTTTGATCTATTTGGAAGAGCGATTGCACAGATGTTCTCTATTACACATCACCTTACGAGAGAGAGGTAGCAGGGCACGATAAGCACTAGTGCTGCTGCACTGTCGGTCTACAGAGGAGGCACATTGCGACTGGAGCTCAGGTTTCACTTCTTTCTAATGATAAAAAAAAATATTGTAAAATAGATGAAACTTCTCCTAAAGCTGTTTGGTTAAAATGAAATGCAAATGTTTTAAATTAAAGGACTGCTGTATCCTGGAATTGCAAATTTAATTTCTACTTTGCTCTAAGAGTGACTTAAGAGAATGCATTTTAATATCTAATTGATTAGAATTATTTCTATTATTAACTTCAAGTTGCAGTTTATTTGGTCAGAAAATAATATAATAGCTTGTATAGTTTATATTTGGGGGATTTTATTGAAATTTTACTTATGACCTAGTAAATTCAATTTCTAAATTTAATTTATACATAGAGTACAATGTTTATATATATATACCCATAAACTCAAGCTATTGCTTATATTATTCAAATATTCTATTTCTGTATTTATCATCAGCCTAATTTACATATCAAATTCTGGAAGGCATGTTCAAGTTTCCTAATACAGTGTCTACTTTGTAAATTCTAATTCTTAATGTTTTGCTTTAGATACATGGTATCTAAAAAGTCTGGAAGTAGAAATAGTTAATTTTTATATTTGATTCTTTTTCATCTACTTAAGGTGTTGACTTAAGCTCAGTCATATTATTCTATGGTTGGTGTTTTTGGAGCAATATACACTGAGGTGTTGGCTTATATTTCACTTTAATAACTCTATAATAATGAAATAAACAGCCCTGTGTTTCCAGATTTTTAGAATATTCTGAATTTCAGTGTTTTGCTACTTAGCACATAAGATATATGACCATTATAACTTCAGTTCCAATTATGTCTTTCTTCAGTAAAATATAACTCTTCGTCCTGTGAATGCTTTTCCCCTTGAATTTTCCTCTAATAGTAAATTTGCATCTATGTCTTTTAAAAATTATTTAATATAGTTCCAATTTAAGATTGAGTACACGTAGTGTTTGTTTTTCCATTCTTTCAATACTTCCCTTAGGAGGATGGTCTCCAGTTCCATCCAGATTGTTATAAAAGGTATTAGTTCACCACCTTTTTTATGGCTTAGTACTCCATGGTATACATATGCCACTATTAATCCACTCATATATTGATGGGCACTAGAGTTGTTTCCACATTTTTGCAATTGTGAACTGTGCTGCTATAAACATTCAAGTACAAGTGTCCTTTTTATAAAATGTCTTTTTTTTCCTTTGGGTAAATACCCAGTAGTGGGATTGCTGAACCAAATGGTAGGTCTACTTTCAGTTCTTTGAGGTATCTCCATACTACTTTCCATAGAGGTTGAACTAGTTTGCAGTCCCACCAACAGTGTATAAGTGTTTCTATCTCTCCGCATCCATGCCAGCATCTGTTGTTTGGAGACTTGTGGATAAAAGCCATTCTCACTGAAGTTAGGTGATATGTCATTGTTGTACTGATTTGCATTTCCCTAATGATTAGAGAGTAAGCATTTTTTCAAATGTTTACTGACCATCAGTCTTCTTTTGAAAAGCTTCTGTTCATGTCTACTGCCCACTTTTTTATGAGGTTGATGTTTTCTTGCTGATTTGCTTGAGTTCTTTGTACATTCTGGTTATTAGCCCTTTATTGAATGTGTAGCATGTAAATATTTTCTCCCATTCTGTAGGTTGTCTATTCACTTTATTGTTTCCTTGGCTGTGCAGAAGCTTTTTAATTTAATCAGGTCCCATTTATTTATTTTTATTGTTGCTGTGATTGACTTTGGGGTCTTCTTCATAAATTCTTTCCCTAGGCCAATATCTACAAGTTTTTCCAACCTTTTCGTCTAGAATTCTTATAGTTTCATGCCTTAAGTTTAAGCCTGTTATCCATTGTGAATTAATTTTTGCAACACTCATGTGTACATATGGTAGTAAAACTCAATGAAAATCAACCAGGTTGGGGGGTGGTGAGAAGGGGATGGGTAAATTCACATCTAATGGGTACAATGCACACTATCTGAGTGATGGACACACTTATAACTTTGACTCAAACTGTACAAAAATAATTATGTAACCAAAACGTTTGTACCCCCATAATATTCAGAAATTTTAAAAAAAGGAAAAACAATAAACTATAGTAGCACCAAAAAAAATTTGTTTAATATATCTTTATCTTTTCTTTATTTTCAATCTTTGAACTACTTTGTTTCACATGGTTCCTGCAAAGAACATGGTTCTCTTGAGTTTTTTGGAGTGCACAATCTAGGAGTCAGCCATTCTCTTTTAATGAAGTTGTTAAACTTCTTCACATTTATCGCGGTAATATATTTGGTCTTGAGTCTAGCATATTCCACTTTCTTATGTTTTTTCCTTTTAGTTTTTTTGTTTTACCAAATGCAAGTTTTCTTCATTCCTTTTTAGAAATCTTTATTTAGTTGGAAATTACATATCCTATTTCTGACTAGTGAATGCCTTAAAAAAAAAATCTAAATCTGTCTTTACCTATATCAAGAACAAATAACTGCTGTTTCCCTACAAGGAAAAATGAAAAATTCAGTATGTTTTAAATTATTTTTTCTTCTACCTTACAACACCTACTCTACCACTTTCTAGGTTTTGTTAAAACAAAGATTCTAGATTCAGATTTTTTTAAACATTGTACATATTCCCTTTCAATACTTATTTTTAAAAAGATTTAAACTTGACAAACTATTCATATATAAAGTTGACTTAAATTCTATACATTAATGGTTTTGTTGTTCAGTCTTTCATGTATGTTGTTTCACATTACAAGCCATTTCTTGGTTAGCTGCAGTACTATTTTAAGTAGTTCTTTTTTAAAAAAGGAAAGGTATATCAATAGTGACATTTATGAGATTTTGCATGTTAGAAAACGTGTTCATGTTTTTCTTTGCTCATGCATTCACTCATTTTTCACTTAACAATGGGAATACATTCTGAGAACTGTGTCCTTAGGCAAATTTTTGTGTGTGTGAACATCACGGAGTGTGCTTACACAAACCTAGATGGTATAACCTACTACACACCAAGGCTGTATGGTATAACCCATTACTTCTAGGTTACAAACCTGTACATGTACATGTGTACTGAATACTACAGGCGATTGTAACACAACACTAAGTATTAATATTTGTGTATCTAAACATAGAAAAGGTACAGTAAAAATACAGTATTGTATTCTCACGAGACCACCATATTTGCAGTCAATCACTGACCAAAATGTTGTTATGCAGCACATGACTGCATTGAATATATATCATGTGTTGTGTTTTTCTAGACACAGAGGCTACAGCAGTGAAGAGTAGATAAAAATTCCTACCCTTACAGAATTTGCATTCTAATCGCAAAACATGTAAGAACCCAGAAGGTTAGAGAATTCATGAATCACATTTTTTTTCCTATCAAAATTCTGGGGGACAGGAAGAGAAGCCTGATGCTGACCTCGTTTTCTTTTCTTTTTTTTAGTGGGTATCCTGCTTTGAACTATCTATGTTCTGCAGTATCTTTCTTAGTCTTGAAATTTAGATTTTTCTCTGGGTTATTTCAAGGTCTAGGTATAAGGGTCTTCTTTCTCTCAGTATGTCCCCTAACTATGCTTGTTACTTTGGGTGTTGTTTTAATATGAGAGCCCAAGTCCTGGGAAAATTTTCTCCTATTCTCTCTTTCTGGCATAAACACACATATACACACAGTAGTATATATATTTATTTATATTGAATTCTCCATATCTATTTTTCATGCCTCTAATATTTTCACTCAGAATTTTCATTTTCTTTTCTTCTGAGTTCTATTAGAATTTCTTTAGCTTTCTTCTTATTTACTGATTCAGGTTTCTTCACTATTGAATCTGTTCCTCATTGCTTTGTTTTAAAATTCTGTAACCATGTTTTTAATTTCCGACAACTTTTTCTGTTCTCAGTTTTTCTCGATCATCTGCTCGAATTTTAATTGATGCAATACCCTCCTCTAATCTTATTTTGAATAATAATTTTTCTAAGTTTTCTCCTGTTTCACACAAGAAGTCTATTTCAAATAGGCCTATTCGCTTTTGTTGGTCAAACTGGTCTTTTTCTTTAGAAATGCTGTATCTATGTGTCCATTGATTCTTCTATGTTCATTCCAAGAAAGAGCACTGTCCATGTTTGTTTTGTGAGTGGTAAAGAGTAGTGCCAACCAGTATATATCTGTTCAAATCTTTACTCAATACAAAAAAAAGGAGGGAAGATTTTAGATTTATTGTAAATTCCTTTGCCATCTCAGTGATAACATCATCTCTATAAGAAAGGGTTGGCAGTACAATCAGAATAGAGATTTTATTACTTTTGTCCAAAATAATTCCCTTTCCATGTCCTGAGTAATATAAACAATAACATTGACTTAATAGGTGTATCTATTATATACATGTGTATTACATATATGTATATTATATGTGATAGAAATACATATATGTACACATGTATGTATATGAAATATGTATTATATGTGTATATATGCAAATTATCTTTAATATCTGTGGAAAATTTAAAAAATGGATACTAGGTCACAAGTAAAATTTCGATAAAGTCCCCAAAATGTATACAGCACAGATATTATTTTATTCTCTGATTTTCCTGGATTTTTTTCCATCCTAGTTGGCATCTTTACTGTAACTAAAAAAAGAAGAGTTTTTTTTTTAATTGGATGAATTAAAATTTGTTTCCGCCACTTCAGATATTTAAGGAAAACTGACAGTTTTGTCTCTTTTCTCTCTCAGCTACTTCATTACTTCCCCCTATACATGTTATACGTTATCCACATTGTAGTAATACACATTCATTATAAAAAATAGCAATAAGAAAAAATGCTAAACTCTTTGGGGTTGCTAATTTCTAAGACAAATTACTTCAAGCAGTAAAGTTTTCTTTTGTAAAAAAGAAAGTTTAAAGTTTCATCATTCAAATGTAGCCTATCTAAAACACCTGGAAATAATTTCAAAGTTTTCAAAGTCACTATTCTAATAGGTATTACTTCCAGCCTAACCATTACTGGCCTTTGAAATATAGAAGCTAAAAGAAGAATGGACAGATCAAATACTACGGATAAAAGCATTTTGAAAAGCATACAGTGCTATGAAAACATAAGATGGTAGGATTAAAAATGGATTTAGACATGAAATCCCAAACTCATTCATTTCAGTGATTCCTTAATGCTTGGATGGGGGCAGAAAGTAGTGAGACTTTAATCCAGATCCAGTTCAGCATCTTACTGGGATCATTACAGGCCAGTCAACTTTAATCAAATTACACTCCATCCATACATGATTAGAAACAAAGTGCGGTTTTGGTCAAGTGCCACAGTTTTTCACTCAAAGCCATCATACTCGCTTTCTTGGAGGACACTTGGAAATTATGCGATCAAATCTGAAAGTAACTTTTCAAGAGTTGCATGTGGTCTTTCTGACAAAGACGAAGTTTATACTTGTGACTGAGCTACAAATCTCTGGCTGTAACTAGTTAGTTGGTGATAAAAAAAATCACAACAACGGACGTGGAATACAAACCAGAAGAAAACCAGACTCTAAAACACATGTTAAGTGAATGAAATTTATTGTATCACTTTCATCCATCAGGTAGACCCAAGAATATGCAAGAAAAGGATTGCTAAAGATACAACTAATGAGAGTTTTTAAAAAAAACATCTGTTAAGCATGCTGCATCTAAAAGTAACAAATACAATAAATAAAACCAGGTACTTTGAAAATGTATGAAATCTACTAAAATAATTAAAATTATAAGCAGATGAGCCATCTTTTCCTTTAGCAATGACAAAATTAGAATTATTCATAAAGAACCAATTATTAATCATGTGGTCATATCTTACTGCTTTATGCTTAACTAAGTGCTTTAATAAACATTACCTTATTTGGGTTTCACTACACCATAAGGTAGAAAACCCCAGTGAACTGATAAAGGGATTAGCAACAGTAATGAATTTGAAAATGTATCAGAAGAATATGTGCTAAATTGCCCAAGGGCAGAGATTACAGACACTCATTGTGCACAGTGCCTCTTGACACTGTATGAGCAAGGGCTCAATACAGATCTGTTGACCTGCACCAAACTGATAATATATTCAATACCACTTGTATAAAACAAAGGAAAGAGACAAAAGTGTGTGCATGTGTGTGCACAAAGCGGGGGTGGATTTTGGAAAAACTATGAAAGGATACACGCTGATTTGTTATCAATGGTTGTATAAAAGAAGTGGTTGCAGAGATGAGCAGAGTATTAGTTTTATTTTAACACTTCTTTATTGTCTGGATTTTTACCATAAGCACATATTACTTTTGAAATTCAAATGAGTAAAAATAAAAATGTACCAGCTAAATTTGTCAACAATGGGTATTACTTTTAAAACAAAATATTCAAATTATATATATGTTCAAAAATAAAACATCCTAGGATTATGCTATGGTTTGTGACTATCGGATCCCCAAAACAGAATAGTTAACTTAGTGATCAAATATGCTTGACAGAGGCCCTGCTGGAGAAAGAAATTTAGATTCAACTAATATGCACTGAGCATCATCAGGTATTGTGCTAAGCAGTTATATTAATTTATACAGGAGAATACCTGTGCTCAATTCATTCACAGCCTTCCCTATGTATACTCAATTATATTCCCTTCAAGCTTTGCAGATAAACCCCTATACTTTGAACACAAAGTCGAAGATAACTGTATTTTCTAGTTATCAAAGGCTTCTATTCATGAGAGTCTGTAGCATTATTACATTTAAGAACAGTTAACTTGTCCTTATTTCGCCTAAACTTGAGGCACTTAGCTAGAGTAAAATTTGGCAAAGCAAAGACTCATTTTATCAGGCACTGTAAACGGCCTATCAGAGTACAAGGCATCTTTTGCAACTCAAATTATGAAAAAAGTCATTCTTCACTGCTTTGGCTCTTAACTGACTGACTCTTACTGAATACACCTAGCTTTCTATTGCTATGTTTACTTCAAATTAAGAAGCCAAACCTATTCTTTGGAAATACACATGGCTCAACCAACTGAATAAGCTCATAAAAATCTTCGCCCTCTTTCAACAATTCTTGGCATGTCCCTCAAACTACTGTCCTATTTGGTCTCTCCCACTCAACTCAGGGCCCTTACTCTTCTCTCTCTGGAACACAGTGCTGCTGCCAACACCGCAAGTGGCCACAGTGGCCAAACCAGGCTGTCGCTGTCTCTGTCTCTGCTAGGCACTGGAAAGATCCCTTTGTCTTTATACTTAGCAGCAGTGTAATCTTAGAGAAAGAAATTTAATTGAAAAAGTTTACTGAAAACTCACTTGGGAGTCTCTAGGTAATAAAACAAGATGACTGGGATATTTTCCACAGTTGGGTTCAGTGCTGCTGGGGTGACTGGGATCCCCAGCCCAAGGACACTCCCAGTCCTTCAGCTGGGGTACTACTACTGTTCCAGACTAGAGCAAATTTTACTCTCCACTCTGATAAAGCCAAACTGCTTCCTAAGATTCATTCTATGAAAATTTCTTGAGCACTTACTTCGTTCAGAGCACATTACTAGACACTGTCACAGACACAAAGCTGAATCAGATGCCATTCTCAAAGAACTTATACTAAGTCTGAAATTGGTAGGATACAAAGGATAACACACACTTAAATAATCTGATCTGAAAAACACAAAGGGCAAATTAAAAGAAATAAAAATAAGATATACCTTTTAAAACACAGAATTTAAAAATACAGAAAAGTAACATTTAAAATGCACTTGAACAGGCATTAAAATCAAAGCATAAAATAACCAAGGACAAAATATATTAGTCATAAAAAGAGTGACCACATATAATTCATCATCCAAACTAAGATTTTGAACAGTGAAAGGAGATACTAATAATGACTTCTCTAAGACAACAGGCATAAACCAGGATGTCTTGAGCAACCCAGGTTGTGAGGTCTCTCTAGTTATAAAAATAATTCACTTTACTAAAAAACAGAGACGGAGCTAATGGTCAAATAGCCAGCCTCCTGTCTATGTTCCCAGTCCTGTTTCCAGAATCTAAAAATTAAGGAGGTAAAGAAAGTCAAAATCAAAATAGGACACATAAAAATATTTTATGAAGAATGCAAAGAATAAAGCCATAGATTTGCTACATTTTAAAACAAATTTAATTTGGTCATGATTTTGTGGGTTTGGGAAATAACTGTATTTTTATATCGTTTAGAGTCCAATATTAACACATTCAAATTATCTATAATTACACCAGTAAACTGTCACCTTCTACCTATTTGGGTTTTTAAAAGACAATTTTATATTTCAGCATAGGTTTAACAAACCTAGTTTCAGTTATAAACTTGTCTAATCTCAGATGTGGAAATGGTTTCAATTCTCCTTCTGAGATTACCCAAAAAAGCTGTGGATATATCTGAAATATGTAGAATACAGACGATATGCACCAAACTCAAATCTAGAAAACACTCAAAGTCAGTCCAAAGAGTGAGATAATTTGAAAGATCTGAGTAAGACCAATGTTATATCACCTTCACACTCTAACAGCTATGAGATCTCGGCCGGCGAACTGCGTGAGGGCCTCTCGCGTCTGGGCAGATTGGTGTATTTACAGATGAAAGACACACTCACACATGTGCGCGCGCGCGCGCACACACACACACACACACACACACACACAGCCTAGCTGCCTGCTCCAAGTTCTACATCTATAAATTAATGTAGGCCCTTGGGAGAAATTAATTTCTAGTGAATATAATGAACATCAGAATCATCAAAGATGCAAACTAGAAGCAAGCTGGGGGCCACAGACTGAAAATTCAAGTTTGCTAATAAGTGGGACCTCCAGGCTCCTTTTGTGATTGTCCCCCAATCTTCCCATATATAATCTAGAAGCTAAACACCAGCAAACTATTAATAATAGCTAAAAGATTTCTTAGAATTTCCATAGACTCCATTTCTTCCTGCACAAAATTCTATTCCATCTCTGTGCTCAGAGGCAGCACCTGAGAGGGTAACATATAATCATTTGCATCCTAGTAAAGTGCACCCACGCATATCAGGCCCGGGCTCAACATCAGAGATATGCCCAAAGAGCAAATCTTGCCCCAGGAGCTCAGAGACATCAACTGCAAACACAAACAATGTAATGGAATAAATGCTGAAAAAGAAATGAATTTTAAAAATTATAGGAAGGAGCCAGATGTGCCTGCCTAGAGCAGTTGGGAGAGGCTTGAGAGAGGAGGTGACATTTGAGCTGCAACTTGAGTCTGAGTTTACCGGGCAGTGAAAGGAGAAAGAACACTGGAGGAGAAGAGACAGCATGTACTGAGACATAGAGGTATGAAAATTGTGGTGTATTCAGGAGTACTGAGAACTGAAGCACAGGGTTTGAGGCAGGGAGAAGCTGATAAGACAGCAAGGGTCTCTTTCCAAACTGTGTAAAACTGACAAATCCTCATTGTCAGCTTCTCTCATGATCCCTCTGCTGTGTCCAGCTATTTCTTCTTCTGTCCTTGTCAATAGTTTTCTCCCTTAGAAAGGGAAAGACCTGAGTTCTAGTCTCAACTCTCACTAGCAGCTGTCCAAGCTTGCAAAAGATCCAGCCTCTCTCTGAGTCTCAGATTCCTTAATTATAAGAGAAGGGGACTATAGGAACTATGAAATTCAAGGATTCTATAAGCAGAATGTGAAAAATCATTACAGCATATTTTCATTTTTAACAATCACAGTAAGTGAGGAGAATCAGTAACACAAGTATTTCAAATAATCTCAGCAGCTACACAACTGTAGAGAAAACAAAATTATAGATCATAAGGGTAATTTGTTAAGCAAGCCAAAACCCTCTCAGTCTCAGTGTTTTCATCTGTAGAATAAAGATAATAAATTTGCCACTGAAGTTTCTTGTGAAGTTCAAATAACAAAAGCAATTCCTTGAACACCTGCATGCAGTTGGTGCTAAATGTTGGTTCAATCTAGTTTGATCTATCTTTCATGTACATTAGTAAATATGGTATCCTTATTAGTAATGATTAACAAAAGATACACAAATATAATGAAATCGATTATGTAAACTTTAAAAAATGAAAATTTACTATTGTTATTCTAGAAAAATTGAAGGCTGTGCTTTGAAGAAAAACAATTATACAATAAATCTACTAATTGCTGCTTCTGCTGAACCTAAAAAAAAACTTCCTCTTGCCATCCACCCCTAATCCCAAGGGATAGGGAATTTACTTTGATTTTCAAAGCATATCTGAGTTCTTCCAGCCATTACAGGGTCAAATAATAAGACAAATTTAGATACAACAGTGAAGGAATAACAACTTTTACTTTAGTTCTACACTTGAATCAATAGGCTCAAATTCTCTGAAATATGATCATCAATGCAATTATGTGCTGAACTGCTAAATTAACAGTCACCTGGGAAACATAAAACAAAACTAGTGACAATGTGCTTCTAATTGCACAGGAGATCAGGATATTAGTGATATTTTATATTCTGCTTCATTGCCCACTAAGCAGCATACATTTCCATAATAATGCTTTTTCCAACTAGAAAGAACCAAAGGAGTCATAACTCAATTTCCAAGATGAGGAGGAAACAAAAACATATATATCGACACACACACACACAACTGAAACAATGCCTTCAGTATTTGAAAGAGAGGTGGGAGAGGCAGGAGAAAGAAAAAAAGGGCCAAAATAAATTTAAACGACTGTTTTGAAATCATTCTTCAGGGTCGAACAGCGAGCTAAACGAATGTCAACTTCTCTATATTAATGATTCAGTCATCTGTGAGCCTCCAATAATAAAGCCTGCCTGGATGCCATGTGTAAGGCTCTGGGCTGGACAGGGGATACAGTTTACAGCACCTACACTGAAGAATCCTGGGTCGTGTTAACAAAACCTCAGCCCAGCGAAGCACAAGATATACTCAGCACTCGTATGCCCTTCACCCAACAGCTTAGTACTCTTCATAAACACAGAGTTAGAGGCTGGTGTGGAGCACAGGCTCATGCAGCCACAAAACAGTCTTTGTTCCCGTTTTTTCTGATTTGATGAAAATCCATGGGAAAGGCTGCCCCCTTGTGTTCATCTCAGTACAGCTGTGGCCTTTGCTAGAGCCACAACTGGCGGCAGATGCCTTTTACCCATACCACGCTGGCTCCAGAGAGGGAACTTAAGCCTACTCAACCTCTGCCTCAAATCAAGGCCAGTGTCAAGGAGAAAGTGCCAATGGCTTCTGAGTTGGCTCAAGTCCAAGAAAGCCGTTCTAGACATCTCCTGAGGCACAGCCAAGTGCAGGCGGTCCTTTTACATCCAATTAGGATGAGGGCTGCTTTTTTTTTTTTTTTTTTAAGAAAAAAAAAAAGCTGTTATGAGAAAAGATCTCCAGAGGGATGGGATCCCCGTACGTCGAACGGCCTGTGGACCTCTGGCTGTCTGAAGGAAGGTCACCTAAAGCAATCCCCAGATGAGGGAGGACAAAGGACACTGCAAGCAGCAAAGCAACTGAAAAAAAGGACAGAAAAGCCCAAGAAAGACACGGGCAGTGCAGAAGGTGAGGAAGGTTCCTGGAAAACCAACTAGGAGAGAAGAAAAGGCCATAAGAGATCATGTGACTGAAGCTAATTTTATATGGATATAGACTCAGGTTTGAGAATTCACATAAGTGGCCAACTTGCCAGAGATCCCACAGTGGGGACCTAGTGCTGCTTCTCCTGTAAGATGCTGCCTCACTGACTTGTTTGGAACCAGAACTGTGACGGGACTATAAATAATTTGGAAGATTAAATTTAAGCACCCAGTATAAGAAACCTAACCTAGGGAGCGGTGCAGAGGAAACATATAGTAAGCACGAAATAAATAGACGTGAGTGGTCAGGACATAAAATTAAGCAAACAAAAATTTGACTTTGCAGAGCAAACAATAGTTTACTGCATGTAAAAAAACTGCATTTTTTAAAAAAAGAGATTTTGGATCCTGAGGAAGGAAGGCTTATCAAAGACATCTGATATCCCTTTCTCCTTCCCTTAAATCCCTCTACCCATAAAATCCCAAGTCCAAGGAAAGGTAAAAATTAGGGAAAGGCAGTGTCAACACAGGAAAACTTCTGGCATCCAAATGCCAAAAACTTTAAAAATACAACTAAAGGTCACCCAGGTATATTAGAATTAATTTATGCCACTAAAACAGCAGTTGGTCTCTCCAGAAGTTTAAAAAAAAGAGAGTCAGAGAGAGCGAGATCCTGGGCTTTACAAACACCCTAGACTAAGAAGGTCAAGGGTACAGTCTTTGTTTCGGGGAAGACCCTCAGGCAAAAGTGGTTTGGGCAGCTGCCTGCTGGCTCAATTTGAGATAGCCAGAACTGGGGTCCACAAAGACAACCTTGTATGAAAATGGGAAGGGCATTTCCTTCAAAGAAGTAGTACCGGGACAATTTTAACTGTTTAAAATTATTTATTTGATAATAATAAAGAGACCAGAACAACATAATGCTGGGTTTAAGTTGCAGCCCCTTCTTTAACTCCCTAATGAACTTATAAATTCACACACATAAAATTATTTCTTACTGGCTGGGCGTGGTGGCTCATGCCTGTAATCCTAGCACTCTGGGAGACTGAGGCGGGAGGACTGCTTGAGGTCAGGAGTCTGAGACCAGCCTGAGCAAGAGTGAGATCCTGTCTCTACTAAAAATAGAAAAAAAAATTAGCCAGTCATCTAAAAATAGAAACAAAAAATTAGCCAGGCGTGGTGGTTTGCGCCTATAGTCCCAGCTACTTGGGAGGCTGAGGCAGGAGGATCGCTTGAGCCCAGGAGTTTGAGGTTGCTGTGAGGTAGGCTGACATCACGGCACTCACTTTAGCCCAGGCAACAAAGAGAGACTGTCCTCCCCAAAAAATAAATAAATATTTCTTACTATATGAACATAGGTATGCATGTGTGTTTATGATAGGTAGAAGTATGAAAGAATATACATCACACTGATAAAATCTGTAGTAATCACACCTAAGAAGGTAACAATATAGTTTTTCCCATATTACTGAACTTTAGTAAAAGAATACAATCATGATTTACTTCTGTAAATAAAAGATATTAACATAGACATTTAATGTATTACAAGAGACAAAATGATCTCAAGTTCAAATAGAAGAATAAATGTCTAAGAATAGCCAAAAAATTATTAAAACTATTAGTATAAAACCAGATGCAAAAATTAACCATTGAAACCATCAAAATCAAACAATACAGACTGGCGAATATGTAAGAACAGAAAACAGTTCCCAGAAACAGACTATAGTATTTACAGGAATTTAATAATGACACAAGTGGTAGTGAAACAGTGGGGAAGGGAATGGGGCAGAGAAAAGGTTTATTTCATTAACTGGCTGGCATAACACCTATGCATCTGGAAAAAAATAAATCTGAGAATACCTAGCTTATGGGTTACCTGGTCTGTGCCTCCAAAGAGCTTAGCCAGGCACATGAGAGTTATAGAACATAAAACATTCAAAGGACAATGCAAGAAAGAGTACAACTGCTCAAATATGCAGTAGAGAATAAGGGAGCTAAAGAAAAAGAGGGAAGGCATCAGTGGAACTTCAGTCCTATACATTACACTTCTGAGAGTACTGTGCAAAATAACAACTGTGGGCAGATAAGCACTCCAGACTACTAGGCAACTGAGCTCTGCCTTCCCTTGTGAACACCCTTAGCTCAGGACACTGGAAAGGGCCTTCAAACAGCGCCTGGGGCAATTTTGTCTTTACAAAACCTGGGGCAACGCTCTGCTGTTGACTGGACCATGGCACAGAGAAAAGAGCCGAAAGAGACGCAGAGTATCTCTGCTTCTTCAACATCAAACAGCCTTGCCCTTTTCAGTCCAGGATGTACCCATGAGCCTCCCAGAACACCTAGGGCACACTGAGGGGAGGGAGAACCAATTAGTTTCAGTGTACTATCTGGGCTAAACAAAGATTTTCCAGTGATAACATCACCTTGACTCTGGGAATTGGATCATCTTATCACATTAAAACATCACTACCCTGATATTCTTTTATGAGAATTGTTCAAACCAAGAAAGTATTTTGCTCTCACCTACCAAATTCCAGTGTATTTATAATGAAAAGCAAATGTGTTCACTTCTAAAAAATGTTTCCATAATTTCTATCTTCTTTACGTACTTGAAAATATTTTAAACTTTGAAGAAATAAATGATGAACACTAAGTAGATTCTGATTGTTCATGTACTCTCTCACCTAAGCTTATTAATTCATTAACTGATCCATCCACTCACCCAATATACACTGAACACCAAGAGATCTTCAACCAAGGAACAATTAAATGTGAAGACTTAGAAGACTCAGTCCTTAAGGAATCTGTAGTTAGTCCTCCTCCCCTAATCAGCATGTATGAAGTGTCAGGAAGGTAGAAACTAAGTGCTCGTCTACAAAAGACAGAGGCACTTCCATCCCTAGTAAAAGATGAACTGAATCCTCTCCTCACTCATAAAACTGGAAAAAGGCCAAGTGTTTTTTAAAAGACCACAATATTATTTTGGTGGAAGAATCTACATGATTTCAACTCCTAGTGCTCTTAATATAATTCTGGAGGTTCAACTAATTTTCCTTGTAAATGACAGCTTAAAAATAATAATATATTTCCTTTTATTTTAAGAAAACAAATTATACTGCAATTTCATGGTCTGCTTTATATTTGTGAACCACTATTTTTTTAGAATATCATTTTAGAAGAATATATACCCATTTTTATAGTTAATAACTTCTTGCAAAAAAAGAATTCAAACCTTTGCTGTGAAGCTGCTACCCCCATGTAGCTCATGGCCTTGCTGACCAGGCACATGGCCTCTCACAGAAGAATTTGGGACAAAATGTGACTCCTATCTGTTTCCTTCTTCACTTTGTGTCTAAGCTTGTACATACGCTTCTCAGTTGAACACTCTCTTCCTCCTCCAACCTGTAAGCTACAGCTTCTGCCTCAGCCATTCCTCCTTCTCCAAAAGGTCTACTTCTAGAGTCACAGTCCAACCCAGATCAGGAGTGGGGCTCCAACATCAATGTGGACAATTCAGGAGTTTCAAGGATTCACCCCTTCAGCCTTACTTCTCAGGAAAACTCACTCCTTTATCACCTCTGCTATCTCAAGCTTTCCCTTGATGAGGCTACTGAAAGTTTTGAGTCTTTGTAACTTTGAAAAACTAGGAACAAGAGGGAGAGTCAGAGAGTTTCAGTAACAGCTAGTACATCTGATTCCTTTTTGATACACACGGCTGAGGGACATCTTTGAGATCAGCTTCACTAGAACAAAAGAGTACTTTCCCCCAGAATGTTTTTGGTAGCCTATGTAAATTTTTTAATTAGATAAAACATGTTGCTTAATTAACATTTTGCCTTTTCATATTTTTGAAGCAAAATAATGTGCATCATCCTGCAGGGATCTTCACAGCTGCCTTCCATGATCCTTATCTTGCAAATGAAGACACTAAGGATCAGAGAGGACTGTTGCCCAAGGCTGCAAAGCTAAAAAGCAGATGAGCTGGAATTTTAACCCAGAATATCCTATTTCCAATTCATAAACTTTTTATCTCTCCATTCAATTCTATGGGATAAATTCTATAAGACAGCATCAACAATGTCAGGGAAAGATATTAACGCTGTTTCCCTTATAATTTTTTTTTTTTTAAATAGATGAGCTGGGCATGGTGCACCAGTAGTCCCAGCTACTTGAGAGGCTGAGACAGGAGGATCGTTTGAGCCCAGGAGTTTGTTGCACTGAGCTATGGACGATGCCACTGCACTCTTGCACTCTAGCCCAGGCAACAGAGCGAGACCCAGTCTCAAAAAAAATTAGATGACATTTAAGATATTAAAAAAAGATAAAAAGAAAAATAACAGACAATATATGCCCACTATTCATTTTAAGAAACAGAACTTTACTGGTATTTATGTATTCCTTTTTAGTCATGTCCTCTCTCAAGAAAACCATTATCTTGAGCTTGCCGTTTATCTTTCTATGTATGTATTATCACATATGTATCTGTTCCCAAACAATATATGTTATTTACATGTTTTTAACCTTTATATAAACGGTCTGTAACTTGCTTGTTTTCAAAATTCATTGTACTTGTGAGACTGACCAAAGTTGATACATACAATGCAGTTCATTCATTTTCACTCATGTATAATATTCCATTTTGCACCATAATTTACTTACCTCTTCTTCTGTCAATAGATATTTAGGTTTCTTTTTCTTTTATTTATTTATTTTTTTGCAAGCATAAACAGTGCTATTAAACATCCTTATACACATCTCCTTAAGAGTGTACTTAAAGTTTCTCTGAGATATATACCTAGAAGTGGAATTGCTGTACCTTGGCATCAAGTATTCTTCAAAGTGGCTGTACTGATTTACATCAAGTTTATAAATGTTTCTACTGCTTAATATTTATATCACAAAATACTGCCAGTTTTTACAATTTTGTCATTTTAATGGTTATGAAAGGGCATCTCATTTAGATTTTAAAATGCATTTCCTTGATTACTTCATATCTAATGTGCCTGCCACATGTTGAGGTCATGTGTGCAGTCCCCAACCCTCGGGCCGAGGCCCAGCACCAGTTCGTGGCCTGTTAGGAAACGGGCCACACATCACTGCCTGAGCTCCGCACCACCACCACACCCCATCCCCAATCCATGGAAAAATTGCCTGCCATGAAACCAGTCCCTGGTGCCAAAAAGGTTGGGGATCACTGTTTTAGACAATACCAGAAACATATTTTTCCATCGAATATCACCTTTCTCCTAATTGTATATTTTATCTTTTCTGAAAAGACATGTCAGGTCTTCATAATTACTGCCACTACTCAAAAGTCATACATACTATCATCACTTAAAATCACCTACACCCAAGCTATCCTCATAGTCTTTAAATACCTTTCTTTTTGGAAATTAAAAAAAAAAACCTAGGATGGGCATGGTGGCTCACACGTGTAATCCCAGCACTCTGGAGGCTGAGGTGGGAGGATTGCTTGAGCTCAGCAGTTTGAGACCAGCCTGAGCAAGAAGACGACCCCATCTCTACTAAAAATAGAAAAATTAGCAGGGCATAGTGGTGTGCACCTGTAGTCCCAGCTACTCAGGAGGCTGAGGCAGAAGGATCACTAGAGCCCTGGAGTTTGAGGCTGCAGTGAGCTATGATGATGCCACTGCGTTCTAGCTGGGGCAACAGAGCAAGATTCTGCCTCAAAAAAAAAAAATTAATTATTTAACCAATTTACCCCCACCCTAAAACGTATTTTTAAAAATCCTCATAGTTAAGTCTTTGTGTACAATATTAATTATTATTCCTCCAAATCAATTCCTAAGATAGCACTTTGGGGCCAAAGGATATGATTATTTTTCAGGATGGGATTATCTTTAAAACCCTTGATACACAGAGCCAAATTGCACTCCATATGGACTCTATTAATTTATGGGTATACGAGTGTATATTTTTCAACCTTCTTTAAAACTTTTTTGACAATAGGTTGTCTGTTGGAAAAAAAAAATTCAAATCTAATCTTATCAACAAGAAGGTTATTGGGTGAACCATCAAGAATATCTTCCCAACCTTCATTACACCATTTATAAAAGTCAAATTATTTCCCCATTCTGTTATGTGCTAAAACTACCATGCTTCCCCGAAAATAAGACCTACCCATAAAATAAGCCCTAGCAGGATTTCTAAGCATTTGCGCAATAGAAGCCCTACCCCGAAAATAAGCCCTAGTGATGGGCGTGACTACGCAGCGCATCTGCACAACCCATGCATTTCGTTGCAGAGCGGTAAAGAGGAGGAGCAGCCCTTCTCATCTGCCCCATGAGAGCTCGCGGCCAATGGTTCTAAAGGAAATAGAGTCGCAAGAAATTCAGGATGGAACTTGGGGTTTGGAGAGTTATGATGATGTTCCAGAAGACGACGACTTAACTATATTTGAATAAATGTAGACTGTTGGACCATACTTAAAAAAAATAACACATCCCCTGAAAATAAGCCCTAGGGTGTCTTCTTGAGGAAAAATAAATATAAGACCCTGTCTTATTTTCAGGGAAACACAGTACTAAAAATAAGTGTCAAATGTCTCACCAATGGCTTCTTGAACTTGACCTTTGGTCACTCACTCTTTCCTCCTTCCTATGTCTGACATTTGACCTGCTAACATCTTATAGATTAGTAAATTCCAGGCTCTGGCCTCCCTGGCTTGCCTAGTGTTGGCATGACAACTCTACTGATAATTAAATACTCAACTCACAAGTATGTTTCCAGTATATCTTTGGAATGGAATATGATCTGCAGCCTCTTCATTAGTATGTGCAAGATCTAAATACAATTGCTCAGTCTTTCAACTACTGTATCTGAATAGGATTGGTAGGGCCAAAATCACAGACACAAATGAAGAAACTACAATAAGCCTATCAGCCGAGTTTGCAGGAAGTGGCTCTATGACAGGTGAGTCTGCCCCCGTTCTCCCAACCAGAAGGCAAGAGGGCCTAGCATTTCTAGAGAAGATGGTCTCAGTGGCATTTCCTCCAAATGCCACCTAGAGAAACTCCGAACTATCTAAGATACCCTATAGTCCCTCTTACACTCTACTCAGGATAATCTTATATTATCTTGACTCAACTACCCCATTTTGTTTCATTAACTGACAAATTCCAGCAAAAACTATTCCAAATATCTCTTGCTTCATCTCCCGCAATGATCTGGCCTCTACCTTGAAAGTGCCATTGAAGTGTAAAAGAGGAATATTTACTCTTTGGAGATGAAAGGAAGAAAATTTCCATCAAATAATCCTTTGTTCTTAATGTCTAGAGAGGCAAATTATGAAGCCATATTAATCTATCTATTCAAAAGAAGTTATGTAGTCATAGCCAGCTATGTCAGTCAGTGAAAATGAGAATTAACAGATACATCTTAACCTACATAATAAGCATTTTATCAAAGTACATGCTAACAATCTGATCTGAGGTGTCAGACAAGGGGGTTCTTGCCTTTCTATAACCTGTTCAGTGGTTTCAAGGGAATAAAGGGATCAACGGCCTGTCACATCTGCAATGTGCAACTGCAGACCATTGGTGGAAAGTGTTGGATTAGAGTATACATAAAAATATGATGAAGAGAATACTGCACATAAAATTTTAAACAGTCAGCCAAAGTTGTACTAAGATTCTGGCTATAAATGCTTTCATTTAACAAAGAAACAAATGAACCAATTCTCCTAAATTTAAAAAAAAAAACACTTATAAGCAGGAAGCAAAACTTAAAGATGCTACATTAATTAATGTACTAAAAGAACTGTACTATATAAAGAATTATTTAAGGATAGAAGGAAAGACACAATATAACAAACCACAACAATACTGATCAAGAGAAAAGGAAAAAACCTAAATAATATAGAAACAAACAAGGTTAAATAACCACAGATACAGAAGCAGATAAATATCCCAGCTTTCTTAACATGTATTATTATAGTTTACTTAATCCCTGTGAGCATCAATTTTCCCATCTGTAAACTGTATCTCTCTGGTTTGGCAGTGAGTAAATACAATAATCACTCCTAAATATTTAGGACAATTTCTAGCACACAGTAAGCATTAAGAGCCGTAAAATGTTGTCATTATTATAACCAATATTAACACTAGTCTCCACACAAATGAATTGGATAATCAATTTGATTATCCATGAGCATGAAGTTCGTACCAAAACTGATATAAAGAACAGTAAAAAGAACTTGAAAGGGACAATAACAATTGAGGACAATATCAAATCACAACTTTGATAAGCAACCAGGTATAGCTGGTTTCATGGGTGTCAATATAAAAAATTTTAGGGACCAGAAAATTCCTATGCCATTTAAATGTAATAGAAAACAATGAAAACCCTGAAAACCCTCCCCTAATTTCTTTCTTTCTTAAAACAGGGTCTTGCTCTGTCACCCAGGCTGAGTGCAGTGGTGTGAACACAGCTCACTGTAGCCTCAAACTTCTGGGCTCAAGGGATCCTTCTGCCTTCTCCTCCCAGATAGCTAGGACTACAGGCGTGAGCCACCATGATCGCTAATTAAAAAAAAATTTTTTTTTTTTTTTGTAGAGACAGGTCTTGCTACGTTGCCTAGGCTTATTTCAAACTCTTGCCCTCAAGTGATCCTCCTGCTCCGGCCTCCCAGAGTGCTGGGATTATAGGCGTGAGCCGCCACACCAGGCCTAATTTCTTAATTATTTCATGCGGCTAGCTTAATGCTGGTATCTATACTCCACAAATACAAAATAAATGTACAGAAAAAACTATAGACCAAACTTATAAATATAAACATTTTACATAACTACTAGCAAACGGAATTCATTGCTCAGTAACATATTTGAAATACATGCATCGAATAGTTTATTCCAGGAATACAAAACTGGTTTAACATTAGGAAATGTGTTAATATGATTCATGGCTAAGTAGGTCAAAGAGAAAAACCATATATATCATCCAAAAGATGTAGAAAAGACCAGATGATAAATCTCAACATCTATCCACATTTTAAAAATTAACCTAGTAAACAGAAACAGAAAGATACTTTCTTTTCATTACATTTTATTATCTAGCTCAAATCTCAGGGAGATATATATATATATATAAATTCCTCTAATGTAAGGAATAAAACAAAGATTCTTATCGTACCACTATTTTACATTGTTCTGAGAGTTATAGCAAATGTAGTTAAACAAAAAAGAGGGAAGTGATAAATATTCAGAGAAGGGATTATCCCTAAGAGAAAAATACACAGGTTAAAACAGTATAGGGTATGATTCTTTTTAATAAAAATGCTATTGAATTATACACTTAAAATGGTTAAGATGGTAAATTTTATGTTGTGTTTTTTTACCACAGTTTTAAACAAATATGCTCATATAGGGACAGAAAATGACTGGTAGTTATCCCTATAGTAATAGATATCTCTTATTCAGGTTATCTGCATTTTCAAATGGACCTTTATTATGGCTTGCACTATATTGAAAGTTATCTTTTAAAAAGAACTTTGAAACATTAACCATATATAAGAGCTATAACATTAAAATAAAAAGGATAAGCTTTTATAATAAATCAAGCAGTAAATCATAGAGAATTGGAAATGAGAAAGATAAAGTATACCACACTCAAAGGATCATTTTATGCACCTAGCATAAATTTTACAAATGAATTATTTCAAAACTTCCAAAGGAAAAATAATTCTTACGTTATATACAAATTTCTCTAGAGCAGCACCTTCTGATACAGTAACCACTAGCCACACATGGTTACTGAGCACTTGAAATGTGTCTAGTGCAACTGAAGTAAGCTTTTAATGTTATTTTATTCCAATCTATTTAAATTTAAATAACTGAATGAGCTAGTGGCTACCAATTGGACAGTGTAGCTCTGGAGGGTAGAAAAGATGGAAGCTTCCCATTTTGGTTATTATGATACCAAGAAAATAATGGCCAATTTTACTTATTATATAAGAAAAATTTGGATAAAATGCTAGTAAGACTATGCAATGATCAAGTGCTTTCTTTTTTTCCCTAGGAATGCAAGGACATCTTAATAATCAGGAAATTAAATGTGACTTATGACATCAATTATAGCAAGGTGCAAAACTATAACTTGTCTTGAGATGCTGAGAATGAATCAATAAAATTCAGTATCCATTCCTGATTTTTAAAAAATTTTATATTATTTTTATAGAGATAGGGTCTTGCTCTGTTTGTTGTTCAGGCTGGAATACAGTGTCATAATCATAGTTTACTGTAATCTTGAATTCCTGTGCTCAAGCCTCCTGAGTAGCTGGGACTGCAGGCGCACACCACCACGCCTGGCTAATTTTTTTCATCTTTTTAGAGACAGGGTCTTGTTACATTGCCCAAGTTGGTTTCAAACTTTTGGCTTCATGCAATGCTCTTGCCTCAGACTCCCAAGGTGCTGGGATTATAGGCATGAACCACTACGCTTAGCTCTAATTTTTTTTAAAAGAATATTTTCCTCGCACAATAAATATGAAATATCATGAATCAATGAGCATAAGCAAACCTAAAGCTAAGAAACTGGAGACACTTCCATTAAAGTCAGGAGGAAGTAGAGTAACAACTGTAACTATTCTTTATAAGCAATATGAAAATAAAAAGAAATAAGACACATAACTATTGGGAAACAGCAGAATAAAATTATCATCTATAAAAGGAAAACATTAAAATCAGTTAAAACTATTAAAACTAAGAAGTGATTAGTAGTTTGTTTTTTTTTTTTCACTGTAAAATAGATTCTCTCCAAGTGGAAATGTTGATAATAAAGTGCATTTACAAGAAACTCACTAGAAGTGAATTTAAAATATTGCAAAAGTACCCTAAAGTCTTAAGAAACAAATACTGTTAAGATTTCCCTTGAAATAAATTAAATCAAATTTGCCAGTAAAACCGTTCAAAGAGTCCTGATTCCTAGGCTATCCCACAACTAAGGATTCACACACACACACTCTCTTCATTCAGTCTACACTGATTACTGATTATTGACAGTGACTTCTTATCGACCCAGCAAACCACCATGGCAGAACTAAAACCAGTTCAGAAAAAGGCTAATTAAATATTTATTATTTTTCTCATGCTGTGAGAAGAGGAATATCATGTTTCCTCTCAGAATGTGTCTCTGAACTTTTAAAGATTTACCCATATGGAAGGGATCTAAAAGAGTATACGAAAAGGTTAAAGATTTGGAATCCTAATTCAATTTCCCCCCACATTTTAATAGGAGCCTGTAGCAAACATTTATTTTTAGAGATATTCTCAGTAGGGAATTGAACAAAAGGCTATTGTGTGTTAAACACGGTGAGGGCTCTTTGGTCCTATCTACTCCAACTCTATAAACATCAGGTTGGAATTAAATGATTTTTAAACTTTAAATCAACTATTTCCAGACCGCAAAATCTATTCCACACTTATCAGCACATATAAACTCTCCTAGTGAGTTATTGCTGAGTTCAAATGTGAAATCTGCATTTTTCAAGTGCCAATAAAAGAACTTTCCTTTAGACTTTGACTATAAAACATTGAATCGTCCAAGAATGCCATATAATGTTTTCATTTCCTTTTCCAACAAAAATTTCCATCTGCACTTGATAAATTTACTGACTCTGTATCACTTCTGATGAAAAGCATATGGGTATCAATCACATCACTCTCTACTATTTTCTTATTAAATAGGAACTACAACTTTTTCTCTAAGTTAACAAAAGTAAAAAAAAAGATGGAGTTTATGGGTCTGCCCTGATCACTATGAACATCTCTGTGTCTTAATTTGTGATATGCGTCTTGCCATGGGCCTGCTAAAATGCAAAAAGAAACAAGATATTATGATTAATAGTATGGTCCTTTTAAAACATGTCCACAAATACTCTGACATGCCTCCCATCAAAAGGTGGAGTTGATTCCCACCCTTTGAATATCAGCCAGTCTTAGTGACTCACTTCTAACAGACAGAATGTAGCAAAAGTGAGGCTGACAGCTTTGAAGGCTACGTCATAAAAGGTGATACAGCTTCCTCCCAGCTCTCCCTATTGGACGCTCACCCATGAAACCCAGCCACCATGCTGTAAGAAAGCCAAATAGCCATATGGAAAAACCTCAGTCCCACTTCCAGCCAAGGTCCCAGCCGACAACCAGCATCAAGCTCCAGACATGTGCACGAAAGAGCCTTCATATGATTCTAGTCCCCAGGCTCTGAGCCACCTCAACAGACACCATGTGAAACAGAGACAAGCTGTCTCCACCAAACCATGCCCAACTGCAGATGCACGGAAAAATAAAAGTTATCTTTAAGCCACTAGGCTTTGAGTGGTTTATTATGCAGCAATAGGTAACTAGAACATACAGACTATTTCAGCCAAATTGCAGCCATCTTATTCTTTTCATTTCAAACCCACCTGAGAAGACAAACCTGTTTCAAAGAAAAAAAAAAAAAACAAAACTGCTGGCATATCTGGTCTCAGTCAACTCACTCTAATAACCTGATGGCTGGAATCTCGGCATTCACTATCCTTGGCGGCCAGCCCGGCTTTCCTTGGGCCATATGCCTCTCACCTCACACCCGACTCTCTGGCTGCCTCTTCTGTCCTGCCTAAACTTACTCCTAGCTTTGAAAAGTTGCTTTTATTAAACACCTTGATTTATGAAACTGCTGCTGCTACTGCTAACATATGCTCCATGTTTTTAATCAATGAATAAGTGAAATTTGCCTGAAAAGGTAATTCTATGACTCTGAGGCTGGTAAGGAGTTCAAGATATCTGATGAAGCCATTTCAATGGTTATCAATCCAATCAAGTAACCACAGCAAAACACTTACTGTTCCTTCCAGTGAACACCAGAGGGAAAATAGCCTAATTAATGAAATAAGGTTTTTCTTTAGAAATACAGCCTGAAAAATTAACAGCTAGAAGGGATCTTGGAGATGATCTAGTTTAGAATTTTTTTCCAGGCATTGGGATACTGACATAATGTAGGCAAGATTTTCATGACATGAGTACTAAGAATTTTTACCTCACTCTATTCCCACTGGGATGTCAACCTGCCATAATATAAGGGCAATTTTAAACTTCAATTTTGTTTGAATGTTACAAACAAAGTGTACAAAATACAATTTTGTTAATATTTTATAGCTATAGCAATAAAATGTACTCTATACAATGTTATTTAATGCTTTGCTTTATCTTTAAAGTTTAGGATATATTATAAATGTAACAGTTATGATAAATATAATAAAAGAATCCCCAGGAATCCATAAATAGTCTTCTGATAAAAAAATTAAATGTGGCTGTTCTATTTCTACCATAAGAAATATCAGTAATCATCACTCTAGTCCAAATCATTTGGGAAAATGAGCCAAATAAGGTTATGCAAATGGCCTGAGGCCACATAACTAGTTAGTGGCAAAACTATTACCAGAATTTTGGTATGCCCATGCTTTCTAGTCATGCAGGGGACTCAATCAGATTTGGATTAATAGAAGGAAAACAATTACTATAAATTTCAATTCAAAAGGCAAATCAGAGTGGCTGGCTGGGTTCCAGTTCCTTCAGTGTTATAATCCTTCTGGTGGACTTTCTCCTTAATGCAAAGAAACAGAACCTTACTGGAGGGGCCTCAGGCATCACCAGGCGAATGCACGGGGAATGTAGCTGACACTGTGGACTGGCTATCTGAAAACCATTCACAACTCCAACATGCCTCATCTTAACTGTAGAGGCTGTAAAAAGTTCATCACTCAATCCCAGGCCTCCCTTTGCAGCTAGAGGTGGGCATGTGACAAAACTACAAAAATGAGGATATATACTGAAGTCATCAGAGAGGGCATCCATTCTCAAATAATGGATTCCTGTTGGAAGACCTTGGCCTCTGTGCCCTCTGTCTGTGAGGAATGTGGTGGTGCTACAGGAGCCACTCTGGTTCCATGGGGACAAAAACTGCACGCTGAGGTTTGCAGAGCAGGCAGACAGAAGGAACCTGGCTCTCTAATGGCACAGGAGAGCCATCACACCAGCCCTGGATTGTCTATTCTTGGGCTTTCTATTGAGTGAAGTTTAAGAATACAGAGTTGGTTTTTTAGTTACCTGCAGCTAAATACAATCCTGATTCTTCCAGGAAATAAACCTGGCTTTTCCTTCTCAATTCATTTTGCACCAAAGTGGGTGTCATCTGCCTTAGTCTTACATAGGTAAATTTGGTAAACAAATGTTCACTCACCTTTACCCTCACCCCAGGTCCTACCACCACCTTACTTTCTTAAAAGGTCAAAAAAAGAGAGTGAGATATATCTCTTTTCTCCAAGAAGAAAGGAAAAGCTTTAGCTTGCAGTAGGTCTCCCTGTAGCAGATGCCAGACAGAACCAAGGCTGCCTTGGGAGACAAAAGAGAGAGAAACAGTTTCCTTCCTTACACATCATTTAACCTCAGTACTGGCTACCATCTACAAATCTAGCAACAGAAAGAAGGAAACCAGAAACTAATGCATGCCATGTTCCCCATGTCTACTGGGGAGGAGCACAAACACTGGGCGTTAACTAGAGGAGACAGTGCAAAAACCACTCACTCAACAGAATACCTTTTCTTTTACTTGAGCATCGTGCTGGAGACCTTCTACCTCACGTTCCATTTAAGAAACAAATTGGATTTAGTCTCAGCAATACAGTAATCCAGGGAAAGCTTAAGAACAAAAGTAGCATGTTTTCCATTCTTATTCCAATGTCCTTTCTGTCAAAGTTGGCTGTGGTAGTTTATAAACTTATATCAATTGTTAAGGTTCAATGGCACTTTCCAAAGGGATGGAAAAAAACAGCACCGATGAGAAGCTAGGAATTCTAACTGCATGCCAAAAAAAATTTTTTTTGAAGAATTTTAAAATAAATCCCTGCAGGAAAGCAGCAAAATGCTTTGGGAAATTTCTTGGATTAAAGTCCACAAAATGCAGACAAACCAATAGCTATTCTGGACCAATAGCTTAGACTTTTTTCTCTAAAAGTTAAAGAGAATTCTCAGCCCGAGCAATTTCTTAAGAAATTTCTTAATCTGAGTCTTTAGAGCTCCACTAAGGACCTCAAAAAGTGACCTCTGAACATGAGGGACAGAAGTCAAGCAAGTAGCAACATTAAGGAGATGAAGAATAATATTTATAGATATAAAATGATAATTAAGTACTATTAATAAAGCAATACTCTAAGGATAAAAAAACATTGAAAGAAAAAAAGCTATGAGTTTAAATAGACCTTTACATCAGAATAGTTTCCAACAATTTAGAATCAAATCTGTACAACCAGAAATGTCTTTGCCATCTAGACTGACATTACATGAGCAGGAATTCCCACTATTACTCTCAAATAAATGGAACCATAGCTTAGGATAGAGCATGAACAGATTATTCAAGCAGTACATTTTTTTTTAAGACACAGCGTCTTGCTCTGTCACCCAAGCTTACTGTACCCTTGAACCTCTAAGCTCAAGAGATCCTCCCACCTCAGCCTCCTGTAACGCTGGGACTACAGACATGAGCCACTGTGCCCGGCTAATTTATATTTATTTTTATTTTTGTGGAGACAAAGTCTCGCTATGATTCCCAGGCTTGTCTTGAACTCCTGGGCTCAAGCAATTGTCCTGTCTCAGCCTCCGAAAGTGCCAGGATTATAGATTACATTTTTAAAACAGAGTTACCATAATTCATAGCAAGTAAGTGAACCACATGTTGTTACTCGAATGCACTAAGTAAAGATACCAGAAGAAAATTACCAAACTAAAGAAGAAATCAAAGTCATTTTCTTTAAAAGTTTCGCTAATTTTTAGTGACATGTTAGGTATTCTTCTGGAATAGAGATACAACACACAACATCGCCATACCTAGCACATTTCCTGGAGGCACCTCCTCTAGCTCTTCCAGTTCCCTTCCCATCAGAAGATACAGGTTTTCCAGAGTGCAGTATGCCATGTGGGGGACTGGGGGGAGGTCATCTGGCGGAGCTGAGAAGCCTAACGGTACCTGGGAAAAGAAAAATGATTGAAGACAAGTTAGGAGGCATTTGAAAGCATTAACTGGTGTCTACATTAATTGGTATCAAAGTTATTTTTATTCATCAGTAAGATATGGTACAGCCACACTTCATGTAAATCTGAAACATGCAAATTTAAAATGGTGTGATACAAAATAAGTCTCACTTTACAAATAAAATTTGAAATACTGAAATCTCTCAAATATTAAAAAATTGCCCAGATTCCCATTTAATCATAAACTTCATAGCTAAGTAATATAAATTCTGTCATGACCTGTAGCACCATTTTAGCTGATGCCCACAGCCGCTTGCTAGTTATAAATGTGAACCGTGTCATGTACCAGTTCTGGTGACTACTGTGCTATTATTTGAACATTCATTATTACTATTATCATTGAAAATTGTTTTACTCTTATTAGACTGTTCTTCAAGTATTTAACAAGGGTTGATGCTAGTACCAAGTAACACGTGAAAATAGCTTTGGAAGAGTAGATGTAATAAAATGCCCTGAAAAAGGGCAAACAGCTGCTATCGTATGCTGTGTTGTTCATCTGCAAGACAGCGTGCTATGAAATCCTGGAACACTGATGAGAGACAGAGCACGCACACAGCAAAACACGCCACAAGTGTAATAGATTTATGAGCTCCCCCTACATCAAATTTATTCTTATGGAGATATCTTAAATGATTCAAGTTTTGAGCTGTGTGAAGTCCACTCAAAATAAATATACTCTCCATATAAATGCAAGTACCCAGAAAGCATTTCAATGAAACAACAACCTATCCTTGGTGCCCAATGGCCTAAGGCGCTGCGCTAGTGCTATGAAGAGAAAAAATGTCTAAGACACAACATATACAAAGATAACTAACATTACAAGCATAGAGTGACTGACAAAAAATGTAGTGCAGGCAAGTAAATTCACAAAGGCTCAAAGGAAGGAGAGGCTGCTGTGTTAGGGCAGACTCGGAAACTTCATGAAATTGATGCCTTCCAGGCACATGCTACATCTAAATGTATTAATATATGGTCTGATACAATGACAATTCTACAGGGGAGCTCTAAAGAGGGGTTAGAAAGAAATAAAAAATATAAGAATTGGATATAAAGAAACAGAATTATCCAGAAAATATGATCATCCACTTAAAACTACCAAAAAAAAAAAAAAAAGATAGCTTAGCAAGGTGGCAAAGATACAAGATCAATTTACAAAAGTGAATTATATTTCTAAAGATTAGCAACAGGCAGAAAATACTTTTAAAACAGTAACTTTTAGAATAACAAAAATATAAGATAGCTAGGAAAAAGTCTAACAAAACTGACTTAAAATTCTACATAGAGAAAACTATAGAACTTTAATGAAAAACATTTAAGATGTCCTAAGTAAATGGACAGATAAACCTAACACATTAATGGATGGAAAGATGCCGTATTGCAAAATGTTGATTCATGCCGAATAGACACACTGATTTAAAGTAATTCCAATCAAAGTCTCAGCAGGGCTTTTCATGGAAACTGACAAGCTGACTGTAAACTTTACATAGAGGAGCAAACAGCTAGGAATAAACAAGACACTGACAAAAAAATAAATAAAAACAAAAACAAAAACAACAAACAGGGTAGAGAGATTTGTGAAAACATTTAGAAATGAAGATAGTACTGAATAACGACAGTGATGGATAAATGGAAAAAATGAAATTTAACAGTTCAGAGACAGTTCCATGCACATGTAAAATCTGACCTTTGACAGAGGTGACAAAGCAGATTAATGGATTAAGATGGACTAGACTATTCAATGATGCTGGAAAACCTGGTTATTTGTATAGAGGAAAAAATGAAACCAAATCCCTTCTTCAGACCATACATAAACACTAAATTAAACATTTAAACATCAAAAACAAAACATCAAACTTTAGAAGGAAACATAGAAGAAAGTTTTGTGACTTTAGTCCTAATTTTCATTTTCTTAAACAAGATACAAAAAGCAAAACCCGTAAAATACTGATGAATTCAACCACATTAAAATTAAGAACTTCTGTCCATTAAAAGGTACCAAATAGAAAGGGAACACAAGTCCTAAGATGGAGAATTTGCAAAACTTAAAACTGACAAGGAATTAGTATCTAGAATATACAAAGGACACCTAAAAACCAGTATTTTTAAAAAGTAGCACAACAGAAAAATAGAGAAATGACCAAAAGAGATATCTTCACAGGAGAAAACATGATTGATCAATAAACATATTAAATGAATAAGGAAAATGTAAATTAAAATACTATAAAACACCTTATCATATTCACCAGATTGGCAAAATTTAAAAGTCTAACAATACCGTATTTTGTTGAGGATGTGGAATAACTGGAACTGTTAAACACTTCTGTTGGGAGTATAAATCAAAACTATTCCACAAGATACACTGGAATTATCCTGTTAAGGTGAAGATTACCCAGGGAACTCCACTATAGGTGTATTCCCTAGAATTTATTACAAATGTGCACAAGGAGATATGCACAAGAATATTTAAGGCAGCACTGTTTAGATTAACAAAAAATGAAAACAGCCCAAACATACAGTAACATAAAAATGTATAAATAACACATATATTTATATAATGGAATCCTATGCAGCAGTGAACAATAGATGAACTACAGGAATAGGCATTAATATAGATTAATCTCACAATTTAAAAAAAAAAAGCCACTTGTAGAAAATAACTACAGTAAAATTCCATTTATACAAAGTTCAAAAACATGGAACTGTGACAATAATTCTTTGGAAATGCATACATAGGTTGTAAAACTATAAAGAAAAGCAAGAGAAGGATGTGGCAAACAGATTAAAGGCACCCCTCCCACAACTCTTGCCTCCTGGAGTTCATGTCTTTGTGTATCTCCTTTCCCTGAGTGTGCGCAGGACCTGTGACTTGCTTCTAACCCATGGAATGTGGCAAAGTGATGGGATGCTACTCTGTGCTTATGTAACATCACACAAGACTGTCTTGCTAGTAGACTCATTCTAGTCTCCTTGACAGCTTGATGAAGTAAGCCCCCAAGTTGGCAAAGTCCACATGAAACTGGAGGTGGCTTCTAGGAGATGAGGGCAGCCAGAGGGACTCTGGGGCCCTCAGTCCTACAGGTGCAAAGATATGAATTCTACCAACCACCATAGTGAGCTCTGAAGCAGATTCTTCCCCAGTCAATCCTCCAGATGAGAATGTAGCCTGGCCTACACTGTGGTTGCAGCTTTGCGTCCTCAAACTACGGCCCGCGGGCTACACGCGGTCCGCCCAGGACATTTATCCAGCCCACTGGGTGTTTTTGCCGCAACTGCCTGTCCTGCTTAGCAGCCGACTTGTCCGGGGCCCACAGTGCGCACTCTCCAACGGTCTGAGGGACAGTGAACTGGCCCCCTGTTTAAAAAGTTTGAGGACCCCTGACTAAGCCATGCCTGGACTCCTAACCCACAGAAACTGTAAGATGATATAATGTATATTGTTTTTAAGCTGCTAAATTTATTGCAATATGTAATATACAGCAACATGAAAATAATACAAAGGATAAACACAAATTCTGGGTAGAGGTTACTTCTGGGGTAGGTCTGAAATATTTCACTTTTTTTTTTTTTAAAGTAGGTAGGAATTAGGTTTTATGGGCTCTAACTACAGAAACAAGGAGTCATTTGTGCCGTCAATGCATTTAATCCTTCCTGCTTGAGACATCTGATATACTTTAGCAGTTGATTTCAACCTGTAGCCCCCCAAGAGCAGAGACACTATACACAGAAGATAAATTGGAATGCTCATGGAATTTGTAATGCTCAATAAATCATCATTTCACTAAATAACAATTTCTTACTCATCTGGACAGTTTAGAGAGTAAAGATAAAAAAAAAATGAACAGATACTTGACGCTTACTTACAAACAACAAAAATTACATCCAAGCCAAGATGTTAAGATAATCATAAATAGGTTTTTATTATACATGTCACGATAGCACTTTCAGACTCCCATAAAATATAACCCTATACACACCAAGTGCTATGCTCCTTCTTGCTACATTAGAACATGCCACAGTCCAACAAGGACTGTCTAACTGCCACTCGGCACTGCAATCTCTAAGGATTAAACCGCTAAAAGTGATGGAATAAGCATTCGAAGCGAGGAAAAACTGATGGCAGAGACTTTCTTCAACTTCTACCTCCTTTCTCTCACTGTGGCCAAGCCCTGGAGCTTGCCTGCAGACAGGATGCTTCCTGCACAGAGAGGAGCGTGTGCTTTTTTCCTCATGATGCTTCACGCTGCTGACTGACAAGTTCCTAACTTATTTCTCCTTGCTGATCCTGACTGGCTTCTTGAACCTCCAGTATCTTTGTCATTCTAGGACCTTTATTGTTTAATTGTGATGTACACATCTTGTTTACTTCCAAAAACATTCTGAGACAACTCTAGCCTGTGATCTGTTTCTTGCCCTTTGGCTCAGGCATACTTAGATGCCGGCTGTTCACCTGCTTACAGACCCTCCTGATCAGATTTCCAGGATCTCCCTGACGTGCAACTGCTGCCTGCCACCTGCTCACTGCCCACATCTTTGGTCTGAGGCACCTAGTTTTGGGATCTTCATATTTCTAGAAGATCTGCATTGCCCTGGCTCCAGCATGACACCTGCTCTTATCAATTCTTTACCCTAACCACAAGGTGATTCTTGCCTTAAAGAGAAAAGCCTTATAATTAAATAAGGCCTGAAAATTTGGTTCACATACTGGTTTGGTTTTCTAAATGCTACTAAGTGAGACACATATACCAAATGTTACCAAAGCAACACAAGAGGAAATATGCAGATTCACTCAAGTATGCCTCTCTAGAGACAAAATAAATCTACCAATAAGGTAATCACCAATCCAAACCCATTTGAAAAGATATCAGACCCCTGAAACAACATACTAATGTTTTACTTCCAATTCTTACCCGTTTTAAAAACTCAAGAGGACTGTATTTGGGCCCCAAGACAAAAATGTTCTTTCCTCTTTGAGCTACACCACTGAACACTCGAGCAAATGCAACAAAAGACTCTTGGTTGTGTTCTTCCTGGGGCACAGGCTTAGGGGTCATACTTTCCACCTGTTGCTCATCACCTGCCAGAAACAAAAAGATAATGAGTGCCAAGAATGCTCTCTTTAATCCAGGGACTGCCTGGAAACACAGAGGGAACAGCGAATACGATATGTTTGGTCCAGTTTCAGAAAAAGACACACCAAGAATGAAAAGAACATTGATAGAACCTGTGATTAAAGCTAAACGCTAAAGAGCTAAACGATGAGTGTCCCGAGTCAAGCAAAAAGGCAAACGCTTTGCACCACAGCCTCCTTGGGAAAGCCATACCTCTTGGCTCTTCTCCCTTTGGACTTGTGTCAAGGGCACGCCCGTCCTGGGTGGGCTCCAAGGGTACCTGCGCCTGTGCTGCCGCAAGCTTCTCTGCGTGCCTTTGTCTTGCACGCTCACGTCTCTGGGCAATTTCTTCTTGAGTGAGAGGCCTACAGGATTCACAAATATGTTATCATCTAGCAACATCAAGCATCTCTCAGTTAATTCAAGCAGGGAAATGGCAATTACTAATATAGTTGGGTAAGATGATGATTGGTCCCAGCTCCCTTCCAGGCAGAAGTTTTCTCCTAGTTCTCTCCTTGCCGGTAGCAACAGAAGAGAGGGCCTGTCAGGCTCTCTCTAATAATGCTGTGTCCCCAGCTATTCTGAGCTTATGAACTGACATGCAAGAGTCTATGTCCCCAAGTGGAACAATACACAACAGCATGGAACCTTTCTCAGACATGCATATGCCTTCTGGAAGAGGCAAAGAACAGGGAGAAGGAAGGGAAAGAGTGACAGATACCGGGGCTCAGAACACTCCTCCAGGGAAATAAGCACAAGGCCTCAATGAGAAATTGAGGTTTTCTCCGTAAGTACAAAAATACATCTTCATGGAGAGTTGGGGTTCAAGAGGAGGCGCTCAAGGTCAGGCTGAGTACTGGCAATTCAGCAGGACTAAAAGGTCAAATTGAAATTATCAGTCATTGTATTAGAACCGAGAAGTACCATCACAGAAAAGGCAGTGTGTGGGTATGTGTGTGTGTTTGCTGGAAATCAGTCTGAGAGGGAGTGGTGTGTGTATGGGGGGAAGGGGGAATTAAGCTGTTTTTTTCCTAAAGAGTTACCCTCATGCCTGTCAGACCACAGAGGAGGTACTTAGAGCTTTAATACTATAAAGGTCTTTACAAAGAGGGTGCACTAAGCTGAATAAAAATGAGCAAAGTTTGGGTTTGGAAGGTGGAAACCAGGTAGTTAGACTATTTCCCAGGACATGGCTCCCTTCACATGTGGGGGTCCTCATGAGCCCACCGGCATGCTCAACCCCAGAACAAGAGCAAGGCCAACCCCTGCTTTGAGGCTGGTAGAATTTGAACTTCTTTAGCCCTATACTCTGGGACTAAACATCAAGACACCTGGGCTAATCCTCTGCTCCCAACTTTAAGCTCCAGCTCTAGGAGCTGGATAACTCTGCCTGGCCCAACACTTAGTGCCTCCCTCCCATGCTGCCCTCACCTTTGACATTATGATTCCTGCTTTACTCCCCAGTGTCAGACTTGACACCTAAGTGATAACTTCCTGCTCCACGCTGCCATGCCATCTTCCTCTGCTCTCGCCTTAAAGCACTGGAAACCACACAGGTAGCCATTTTGCATGGGTACTGCTCGCTTACCTTCCAAATGGCCACATACTCTTGGAGCTCCTGATACCAAATGTCCTAAAACCCCTTCCACCTTTTTACTGCACGTGGGCTAGCCTGGCAGGTGACTGCTTAAATCACTGATTGCCCATTGCTACACTCTTTAGGTGCCTGTCTCCTAGATAAGACTTTCCGCCAGGACTGGACACTAGTTCTGTGTTCCTTTGCATCTGCCCCTCAAAATGGATGAGTGCAGTTCTAGGAGTAGGCCCTTCTAGTCAGACCTACCCCACTGTGCAATAAAATACAAAAAGACAAGAGACAACTTTTGAGACTTGCTTGGCCAGGCGCCTGCTGTTAGACAGTGAGAACTGCCCGCCACTGCAAGAGACAAGCTCCTCCTCTGAAGAACTCTTGAGTACAGACGAGCTCTGCTGCTGCACAATTTCCAGCCACGGCTGCTGTTCTGTCCTCTGGAGCAACATCTCACAAATCCACTTCCCTCTCCTTTCCTCTGAATCACCTGCACTCATGCCTTCCCCCGTCTCTTCTCTCCCCCAGGCTAAACATTCCAGCTGTTCCTTCAACCAATCCTTAGGTAACTTTCTTTAGACTTTTGCTAAAAACTCATGAGTATCTGAAAAGTGTGAATTAAAATATAAATGCAGAACAAAGTATTATTCTTAGAGCAGGGAGGAAAAAATACCCTATGAACCGGTTAGCAACCTGAAGAGACTTATCACTAAGGTCTTATCACTATGCTCCAGACACTGTGTTAATCACTTTACACATACCATATCACATATTTATCACAGCAATTAAATGAAGTAGATAGTATACCCCTATTTTACATATGAGAAAATGGATATTTTGAAAACTTGAGTTTTTGGAACTTGATACTTTGAAATATTTTGAAACTTGATATTTTGAAAACTTGACCCAAAGTCACACAGACATCAAACAGAGGAGCCATAATTCAAACCCAGACCTGTTTGGCTCTAAAGTCTATGCTGTCACCAGGCTATGGTCTTTCACTCAGGAGGAATTAAAGATGATAAAATCAGCATCTTCAATAAATGTTGATTTCATTTTAGCTTCAGTTATAATAGAAAAGAAGCATATTTGTTCCCCTTATTTATTTTTTTAATTTTTTTTTTCTGAGACAAAGTCTCACTTTGTTGCCCGGGCTAGAGTGCCATGGCGTCAGCCTAGCTCACAGCAACCTCGAACTCCTGGGCTCAAGTGATCCTTCTGCCTCAGCCTCCTGGGTAGCTGGGCCTACAGGTATGCGCCACCATGCCCGGCAAATTTTTTTTTTCCTATATATTTTTAGTTGGCCAATTAATTTCTTTCTATTTTTAGTAGAGATGGGGTCTGCCCTTGCTCAGGCTGGTTTCAAACTCCTGACCTTGAGCGATCTGCCCGCCTCAGCCTCCCAGAGTGCTAGGATTACAGGTGCAAGCCACTGCGCCCGGCCTCACCTTATTTATTAAATCCTCATCTACCTAAGTTCATGACAAGCTCTGGAATAATCAGCATTTATAGTCCCCGAGTTAACATATGCACAGATGCTTGCTATTTCTCTCTATATTTAGCCACCCATCCAGTTAATACCTGCGACGTGCCGGGCACTGTGGTGGGCACTGGGAGTGGTGCTTGAGGGAAACAAAGCAGAAGATACTGTATCCAGTATTTGTTGAGAACAAAGAGGAATTTGTCTGCAAGAAAACAGGGCTCTACTAGTAGGGAAAAAGCAGTGGGTCGTGAGCTGTATCTAGGCTATAATACAACCAACCATGGGACCCTTTCTGAAGGGACAGTAGTAGTTACTAATACTAGAGATGAAGGAGACCAGAGGTGAGAATGTCGAGTGAAGATTCAAATGTCAGGCTGGGAGGTGAATTTGAAGGGGAAAGCAAAAGAGGCAAGAGCACAAGAACATGGAGAAGTCCTGTAACAGCCCCATTCACATACAGAGACTTCATGTACAACAAAGTGGCCCTGTTGAGCAGTGAGTAAAAGACAGTGTTTTCATTAAATAAGGGAACAATCTTTTAGGTTTTGCAGGTGTCCCATCCCATTTCCTGCTTTACTTTTCTCTTTGACATATATCACACAGAATTTAACATATTCCAGTCTATATTAAAGGAAAATAATACTCTCCTGCTCCTGGCTGGGTATACATAAAATAGAAGAGATGGAAATATACCAACCTCCAATGGTATACTTCCCCAAATTTAAAAACAGTGAGACTTACAAGAGAAATCAGCTAGGTGATGTTAAAGAGCAAAGTAATGATGATGACCTCACCCAGTTACACCTGAGAACACTATATTGTTGGATAACAATTGTTGAAATTGATACTGGTTAAATAAGAAAACACTAAACTCGGTAAAATAACCTAATGGAATAGAATTGTACTACCAGAAATATACTAAATTCAGAAAAACCCTGATGAATATTTCAGAAAAATGTTCACAGAAAATGTAATTAATAGCAAAGGCATAATAATACTATCATTCTTCAGCAAGAAAAGGAAGGATGAGTACAGGCAGGAATTTTAAATGATATAAATACATGTACTTGAAATCTCAAGAGCAAGTTTTCCAATTCTCCAATATTTCCTAGAATTCTACTAGAATCTCTGAGATACTCCTACTGGCCAAAAAATAGAATTTCCTAAAATGTCAAGAAATTATTGATACATGTAGCACTGAAATATTATCTGGGAGTAGCCTAGATACATAAATATACATTCATTCATTCAACTATTCACTCATTCATTCATTTAGCTACTCACTCATCAGTGACATCACCCATTCACTGACCTATTCTTTGTTTCTTCACTCATTCATTCACTCATTCATTCATTTCTTCACTTAACCTTAGGACAAAAATTATGGAAGCTGCCTATGTTCAAATCACTAGCAAAGTGCTAAAATATAATATACAATCTTTCTCTTGAAGGACAAGCAAGATTTTAGCAGAAGAAAAATAATCTTTCAAGATGGAGGAACAGCACAAGTAAAGATGTGAAATTTGTTCAGGATATAGTATAGGATACTAGAGAAACAGAAATAAAAATCTAGTTGAAAAATGGTTTGGGGGGTCAGGTCATGCTAAGTCTCAAATGCCACTAAGGAAGGTTGTTCATTTCATAGCTTGGTGATCTGACCTTCACTCACCCATGTATCATTTTCATTTCAGCTATTATCAACATATTAAAATGGACAAACATTTTTAACTCACTAAAACTTAAAATCTCATTACTGGGAAAAGAAAAGCTGCATCACTTGACATAAACAGGCAACATACACGAATACACATTAAAATAAATATGACAACTAATTAAAAACTTGTTTCCCCAAGTACTACTGAAATCATCACCATCACTTCACACTTGAGGTAAAACACTAAGGGATTCTAAGCAAGAAACTTGTTATCTTCACAGCTGAGTCTCAGAGAGATCATTCCAAAGGAAGGGTGCCAAATGGACTGGTAGAACTAAAGGTGGAGCAGGGGAACCAGCTAGGAGGTTGCTGCAACAATTTCCACAAGAGATGGTCACTACCTAAACTGGTGGGGAAGGCAGCAGACAGCAAGGAGGGGAACACATATGAAAAACAGAGGATAAAGAACAGAGAGATGCCCCAAGACTCCGGAATTTAATAATCCATCTCTCACACCCGCCACATACATACACACGTAATACACAGAGAGAGAAGCAGAAATACTTATAATTTCCATTGAGGTAGACAGAATTAGATGATGCAAGGCAGGCTTAGATTAAGACTTTCCTAACATGTTCAGCAAAAGTTAACTGTTGATAATACTACTCTTCTTCAAATTTACATCAGTTAAAATCAATATCCCAGAGTTGACTTCAACAGCAGGCTCCTACAAAGCTATCACAAAAGAATATATTACTATACAAATTGTATGGTACCCTGGGGGTTGGCTTGATATCAATTCTGGGTTGAAGAAGAAAAACATTACGTGTGCCCTTCCACCCACACGCCAACTACACATCCACCGAACATACCCCATTTCCTTACCCCAGCCCAACTTCCCTCTTTTCCTTACCTTGGCTTATTCTGAGGCAAGGCCTTAGCATCAACTGCAAACATTTTGGAAACAAAGATAATAACTGGAGCAGTGTCCTCACTTCCACATTTCATAAAAGCTAAACAAACAAGAAGTAAAAATGTCACTATTCTCATTATTTAAAAAATAGATTTTTCTGGAAAACAATTAAGATGCTTAAGATATGGCATCATCTAATGTATAAGTAGTCCATAACTTTCTATAACTCGATAAAATTCCACTTAGAGAACTGTAAGATTCTTAGGAAAGAATAGAAGAGCAAGAATAAGCAGAGTTGGCACAAATAAAAGCAAAACCAATGGAGTAGGAGGTTGGGTGAGCTGCTATATTAGAGCTACAGCTATGGAATGAGGTTAAATACCCACTATAAGCCCTAATAAACTATTTTTTTAACAAGCTACCTTGTTGACTGTTGAAAAGATACTGGTTTTTTTAAGCCACCCCATCACTTCATATCCAAATAATCTGTACATAAAGAATTCAAGCATGAATAAACCTATAGGAATTAGTAATAAAGCGACATGCCCTCACATTTTAACAGGATCACTCTGGCTGCAGTGTTGAGAAAACACTAAAGGAAACCAAGAGCAGAAGCAGCAACACTAGTTGTTAAACTATTGCAATAAACAGGTGAGAGGTGATGAATGCTTGGCCCAGGGAGGCAGAAGTAAAAATGTTGGGAAGTTGTTGGATTCTAGAAGAATAAACCAGACTTGCTGATGGACTGGATGTAGCAGTATAAGGTAAATGTAAGAGCCACACGTGATTCTGAAGTTTTTGGACTGAGCAAATGAAAAGATGGCGGTTACTCTAACTGAGATGGGAGTTAACTGGCAAGGCAGGTTTGAGTGTAAGATAAAAAGCTCAGTTTGGGACACGTTAAGTTTGAGATGTTTCTTAGACAGCTAAATAGAGAGAGGGAGTGTAGAAACTGGACACATGAGTCTGGAGATCAGAGAACAGATATGCACTGGAGATACAGAGGTTGGAACTCTGAGCGTGTAACTGTCATTTAAAGCCTTGAGACTGGATAAGATCACCAAAAAAGTGAGTGCAGGTAAAAGAGATGAGGTCTAAAGACTAAGGCTTGCTTGGGGTACCCCAAAGTTAAAGTTAGGGAGATGGAGATGAACCAGAAACAGAGATTTAGGAAAAGCAGCCAGGGAGACAGGGAGAAAAGTAGAAGCATGTGGAAGCCTAGAAGTCAAGGGCAGAAAGTGTTCCAAGGAGGAAGGAGTGATCAGCTGTGTCAAATGCTTGTGACACATCTAGTCAAATGAGGATTGAGAACTGGCCATTAGATTTAACAAAGCGAGAGTCTATAGTGACCCCAAGAGCAGTACTGGAGTGGTTCTGGGGGCCAGGGTTACAAATGCAACTGAAGAGGAAGAAAAGAATTGGAGACAGAGAGCACATACAGATGAATTCCATGGAGCCCACAGGGAGCAGAACAGGAGGCAGCTCCCTCTCCTTCTGGTGTGTGTGTACAGGGCTTCTAACAAGCAGCACAGCCCCTGGATCCGCCTTTCCACAGTCCCTATGGACACAGCCACGGCAGTGATGCCACAGCTAAGGGAACACATTCTTGCTTGTTTGGGAGGATGGACTATAACATGATTATGACATAAGATCAGGGTAGGAGGGAGGATTCCCAGAGTCTCTGGTCTCCCAACCCCCTAGCTGAGCAAAATGACTATAGCAAAACAAACTCTGGGGAGAAAAGAACCAAAGTTGGTGAAATGGTCATTTGTGAAACTGTTTATTTGTGGAAGTGGACATTTGGAAATTGGCCAGCCATTCAGCAAATTGGTCTAGAGCAGCCTGGACTGAGGAGAGCCAACGACGTGGTACATTCCAGCATGTTCATCTCTGCCTCACCTGCTTTCAGTGCTTGGGTTTCTGGTGGAAGAGAGTCAAACGTCTGCGATCCCGCGCACATCAGTTTCTCCACCCTCTCAGCAGTGATATCAAGGGGACTAGGAAGCTTCTGACACACCATAGCTGAAGTCTCTTGTTAAGGACTGAAAAGCTTGAACGAGCGCCCTCCATCAAGGCAAAGAGTCACTGTGTGCACTAAATATCGAGGCAACAGTGTCTGTTCATACAGAAAATGCCTGGGCTGTAAAGCAACGTTGTTTTATGCATCGCATCTCAAAATATGCACACAATTGCAGGGAGTTCATGAATGCTCTAAAGCTAAGACAGGATCCTCATGACAGATACTCTAACACTGAGGCTCATGGAACAAAGGGGACAACAGAGCTTAGTAAGCAGGTTGGCTACTTGTAACCTTGAAATGAAACAGTGATTTAACACAAACTTCTAAATTATCTACCTACATACAAAACGTAGTGCATTTTTATTTTTACAGATTACTAAACAAAAACAAAAAGAAATGTCTTTTAAAAAATTCCTTATTGGTAGTATTGACACTAATTAGTGTATTAATTTTTGAAGTATTAAATATCGTTTCATGGTAGAACACTAAATAAGCAGAAAAGACTTACTTTAGATTGGAATGTGTTATTTCTAGAGGATTTCCTCATTGCCAATAACCCATTGTTTTTTCTTGATTTATCAAAACTATTTCATTAACAACCATCAAAATAAAGGATACCAAGAACAGCATGGGATATCGGCAGCCACTGACTGCAAATGGCATTGATCTGAACTTTAGGATCTGAATGTCGTGCCTCCCGGGCTCCAATTTTTAATCCTAAAGAAGTCACTATTTTATCAATTTTTTCTTTGTCCCTAGAGCAAACAGAAGATTGGTGGGGGGAAACAGTCACATACAGATATGAACAAGCAGTAGGGAAAAGGAACTCAACATTATCTGGCAAATTTTTTTCCTAATGTGTTACACTTTTAAAAACAGCTAAAAATGTTTGAAGGGGATCCTGCCACAGTAGAAGACTCCTCAGCCTCTACTCCTACACTCTCAAGTGCATCCTTCTCTAAAATGTCCCACGAGGCATCATTCCACAATTGCCTTAAGCGAACTATGTCAACTGGTAAAGACATCTTACAAATAAATGCTAAAAAGTCATTGTTCCACCTCTGGAATAACTTAGAAAGTAAATACACTAAAGCAAATTTGTAGCAGGCAAGTTATTTACCAAGTTCCCTATTAACGATCCTAGATATCCAGCACCTTTTCTACTACAATTACTATTTTTTTAAACTGGGTTTGTAAAAACAAAGGCCTACTGTCTTTTTCCATCATTTTATCTCTTCACCTCAGCATTCTATAAAATATTGCTGTTCTGCCTCTCCTCCACCACCCTTTACTTGGGTTACACACACTCCTTTAAATTGTTTCCAAGTCCTGCAATCAACTCATCTGCAAAAGCTCTGTTCACTTTCTCAGCCTATCTCAGCTTTCTGAAGTAACTCATTAAACTGGAAAGTGAGGCAAATTATACTGCCCAAAGATAAACAATTTTATAACAGTCTTACCTTTTCAAGACAGCATCATACAAACTCCATATATTTTCCAGGATCAACTGTACAAATAAAGGTTTCTTTCCTTTAGCCTGCTGAAAAAAATATATGGGCTTAAGTTCTTGAACATTTAATAGACATTTATATATTCATTCTTGACATGTTTTTATTATCAATATGCCTCATTTCTACTTGAAAATATTTATTCAACAGTAAAGTAGATGAAAGTAGTTATGAGAATGTTCTAAATAGTCAATAATAACAACCAAATGTTCCCTTCCTCTGGGAAAAATGGACTTCACAAACAATGTGACCATTTGGGGGACATATCACTATGGCTGCCCCACCACTAAAATCAAAGGAACACACAAAACACCCAGACCAAGAGCCACAACACTCTGCACATGCAGGCTCTTTCCACGGACTTCAGTCTAATGTTCACAAAGAAACCCTATCATTTCTCTTACCAAACTATGCAAAAAGTTAGTATCAAGCGCACCTTGGGGTATACACTCTCACATATACATGAGATGGGATATAAACTGATATCTCCTTTCTGAAGAACTATTGGCAAAAGTATTAGGAAATTAAAAGTCATTCCTGGTTTAAAAAATATTATAATGAAGACAAAAACCTATGCATAAAAATGTCTACCACAGCTTTACTTACAATGGCAAAATATTTGGAAAAAAAAAGAAACTATGTCCAATCTTAAGAAAACGATTACATAAACAGTGGTACTCTCACAAAATAATAGGATGCTTATTATGTGACAGGAGCTGTTCTACAGAGTTTACACAGATTATTTCATACAATTATAACTATACTCTGCATCTATTACCTCAGTTTTACAGATGAAACAAATGAGACAAAAGTCACAGAGCCGGTAAGCGGCAGAGCCAAGATTCAAACACAGAGTTAACTCTCAAGCCTGCTCTTTCCCACTTAACTATGTTCACTCCCTTTTAAATATACTGTTTATAAAAAAGCTTTTAGAGGCAAGGGAAGATGTTCATGATATAACACTGACCAAAAAGGCAGCTTATATAAACAGTATAATCTCAACTGAAAGAAGTATATATTATCCAAAAGGAATGAAAGAAATTACAACCGTATCACTAACACTGCTGGCTTCTGGTTTTTCTTTCTTTTCTGTGGCTTTATGAGTACTTTCTAAAAGGAATATATATGATTTTCAATGAGAACAAATTTATGAAATCCTAAATTTTACATTAAAAATACAAAGCTTCAAGAAAAGTGTCCTGTGAGGCTACATGACTGAGCAGGCCCACACCACCTCTAGCTAGAGGAGGGGTTACAGAGCACCGCCCGCGCCCGTCAGCGCTGCACGGCCAGCAGCACACCGTGAGGTAAGGCCTCCGTTGAGACAAGAAGTACAGTGTGAAACATAGTGACGTCTAGAAAAGACATTTCTTTATGGTGAAGGAGACATACAAATGCACGACACAAAGTATGTGTCTTCAGGTGCCCAAGATCTCAGATTTTTGTTTCTCTTAAAAAAAAAATGCAGGGCTTTGCTCACTATATTTAAAAGGGCTAAGAACTCTATGTAAACAATACTTGGATAAAAGACTCGTAAGCCTTTCCCAATTTTTATATAGTTAAAAAATCCCTCATGAACTCACCTACATACTAAAGCTGAATTACATCTATTAAAAGTATTACAGTACAGGTTTTCATAGGGCAAGAATGTGACCAAGAATCAAGGGGACATTTTCCACATTACCTGATCAACCTTCATAATCTTCTTAGCCTTCATATTTATATAATAATCTCCCCACAAGGTTTTCAAAAGAACTTCCTTTCTGATGCCAATCTTTTGACTGTAGATTTTGGCAAAGTGTTCAATTCTGAAAGAAAACCAAATTTACATGTTATTAATAACAACAAGTATAGCTAATACTTGAATGTTTCTGTGCCAGGTACTATTCAAAGTTCTTTAGATGTATAACTAAACTTAATCATTTCAACTATTCTACAGATTTCTCCCATTTTACATGAAGCGTAGAGAGATTACACAGGTAAGAAGTGAAGCTGGGATTCAAACCCAAGTCGTTTTGCTTCAAAGCCTATGTTCTTGGCTAACATTCTCTACATTAATATGAATTAGAATTTATGTTATACTTCCCTCTCTTAATTTGGCACATATAAAACAAGATAAAAGAACAAGTGTCAAGGAAGTGCAGGTTCCAGCTGCCCATCACAACTATGCCAACAATAAAACCTTATTTCGATTCTTTACTGCTATAAACGACTGAAATGACCTCTATAGCCACAACCTGCCAGAACAAGTTTTTTAATATCCTGGATTAAATGGTAAACATACACATACCGACCTAACTCTCCTCAGTCCACAGAGAAACCAGCTACCACCAAGGTCTCCAGCCACAGGAGAGCAGTCAAACAACAGATGAAGGTGCTACAGGTAGTAACTGCATGGTATGGGATAAACGGCCTAGGAAATACCTTTCTCCAGAGAACAAAATGTTTAACACTAAGGCTTGAGACTAGGACTTTCAAAGTACCAGCATCCTGCCTACTCAGGAACAAGGCAAGAATATCCCCTTAGCACTTCTTTTCAACACTGTACTGGGAGCCCAACCTAATGCAATAAAACAGGAAAGGAAATAAATGGTATAACTGATTAGAAACAAAGAAATAAAACCATCTGTTCACAGGTGACACTTCAATAGGTCCTCCACAAGTGAAGAGAAGGTGAAAGGCCAACATCTACTGGATAGAGTTCCTGTGCCTCCAAAAGAAAGCAGGCTGTCTTACCACATACTGTATGGATCAATAAAAAGAGCAGATCTCCTCCCTGGCTTCCTGTGGTTCAGCAAAACCAGAGCAGGGCCCAGAGCTTTCCTTCCAGATGATGTAAGTCAGGAAACCCTTATCTTTGCAGCTTTTCATTTATCAATACCTGGTTTAGCTAAGCAGGCTGCAATCCTCCACGCAGATTTGCATATTCAATTCAGGACCCACAGGCAGGTCCAAGGGTCTACAAGTGGAGGGAGACATTAAGAGGCAACTACTGTGGCCCGAGTTCCCAAGCATTCTCCAACCTAACTTTAGCAAGAAGCCCTGTTCTTTAGGAGTGATACCTGGGGCATCACTGAATAAAGCTGAAACTTTGATCTCCATATTGGCAACTTGGGTCTATTCTCTGATGGTTAAAACTGGAGGTAATGACTAAGTAATGAGCATATCAAACCCACAACCTTTTCTAGCTTTTGAACTTGAATAATTTTTTTCTCTGATATAGAAACACTTTTTGTATATCCTTCACTGACACTTAAAACAAATTCTGACTTTAACTGTGCTACTCATATGGTTTATGTTTCTGTCTACTTAACCTGTGAAGAGTCTGCTAGTGATATGGTAAAATCCTCCCCCCAAACCACATGCCTAAGAGTTTAACTTATAGCTTTATTTTTGTCTCATGCACCTTGCTATTATGACAGTTGATCCATAATCTCTTCCCTAGTGAAATGTGTCAGTTATCTGTATAAAAATGATCCTTATGCCATAATTAATTTGCCATAAATTCCATGTTATCGTTAATATTGCCAAACCTACTCTATTTTGCTCACATTTGATTGGCATACCTGAGCTAGAGCTTTGGTGTTCAGCCTCTGTCCATTATGCTTTATGTTTATCCTTTTTATGCTGCAAACTTCTGAATTTTTTTTAAATGAAATTTCCTTCTTTTAAAATACTTTACCTCCTTAATGGGGGATTTCATACATTTATTATTACAACTGCTTTGATCAGTTGGATTTCCAGTGTGGTTTCTGTTATATTGCTAAGATTTTTTAAAATGTTGATTTGTGTTACCCAGACTGTATCATATTTTATTTTTTACAATGATGCATCAGATAAACACCCTGGTGTTAATCCTAAGAGTGGTAAACTTAAGGCCAGGCACGTGGCTCACACCTGTAATCCTGGCACTCTGGGAGGCCAAGGCAGGAGGATCGTTTGAGCAAGACTGAGACACTGTCTTCAGCAAAAATAGAAGAAATTAGCCCGGTGTGGTGGTGCACACCTGTAGTCCCAGCTACTCAGTAACCTGAGGCAGGAGGATCACTCGAGCCCAGGAGTTTGAGATTGCAGTGAGCAATGATGATGCCATGGCACTCCAGCCAGGGCAACAGAGCAAGACTCTCTTTCAAAAAAAAAAAAAAAAAGTAGCAAACTAAAATATTTTCATAAATACTCTAAAACCTCTCAAAACCATAAATTATAGTAAGACATTTATCCATTTGCTTAGGCCACTATCCTCAAGCCCTTTTCTAGTCTACCATTTATTTACACATATATACATAGACAGGTACATAAATCTTTCAAAATCATGTTTCCTACCCTTTTCATTCTTTTTTATCCCATAGTTACAAAATTTGCTTAACATCTAACCATTTCCCATTATAGCTTAGTGCTTTTATTTATGTCATTAGTTATAATTTTAAAACACATGTTCTAGCACTTCTCCATTCTTGAATTCTATTTTAATTCATTTCCTCTGAAGAGTTAACTTCAAAAAAGATTCTAAGAGACCTGCAGAACAGATTTGTATTACAAAATTTTCCTGATCTATCTGCTGCCTATCTCCCTGAATGACAACTTGGCCAAGTATGAAATTATTGAGCCACATACCTTTGCCTTCCAAGCTACCCAGCAGATTAACATTAACTGCAGGATTCTAAGACACTGGTACAAGATGACAAATAAAACTATTAGGAAGGGCTTTTCACTGTCTTCTTTCCTGTCCCTATTCTACAAAGTTGGGGCTTCAGTTATATTTATCTAAAACAAGGACTTAAGATTCTTGCTGCTACCCATCCAAGTCCATGTGTTTCTGCTTTTCAGAGCAGATTCTCCTGGATTAACATTGACTAACAGGATACATTTAGGCAGCAGAGCTAGTAAGTTCAGCCTCTAAGTCACACTTCTTAATCTTGTCCCGCTGTGAGTTTAAAGAATCATCTTCCAAATTCTAAAATGTGCTCATTTTCCACCTTTTATGATGCATGCAGCTATCAACTCTGCCTATTCACTGAAATTTTAGGAGAAAATTGGAAAAAAAAAAAAGGCCCCAGAGCTTTCATTTCCACCACTTTTCCATAAATTAACATATCAATTTGTTGAGAACAGGCACTAGCGGATTTCTAAATATGACCTTGTCTACACAGGGGAACAGTCACTTATTGACTGACAGGATCTAAACATGTCAACAGTTGTAAGGGATACATAAATTATTCTATCCATTCAAGCCCCACCTCATTCCTTCTCCCACAATAAACTTCCCCCAATTTGTAAGATTTAAACTTAAATTAGCAAAAAACATTAAATGACGTATGAAAATCATTCTAAGGACAAGCCCCCCACCTTGTGGCTCACCAGCAGAATGCTCATAAATTAGGAGATCCACAGGTCTGACCTTGTGATGTGACTAAGTGAATCATTGTGCTTTTTAATTGCAAGAAATTCTTACAAATCATCTTAGCCCAATATTCTTATTTTTCAGATGAGGAAACTGATGCACAGAAAGATGATAATGGCAAGCCACCAACCATATATGGAAAGTGTAAATTCTTAGCAGGTTCATAATTTCTACTTTCATTATATATTCATTATCTGAATTTATTTAAGTTTGGTATGACTGTTCAGGCATCAAGCAGACTAAGGTATCTATAATTTATTACAAAAATGGAAAATTAACATATTTTAATATATTATACAGTCAAAAGGAAATTAGAGAACAAGTTCCTATCAAAAGGAATGCAATTTCCATCAAAATTCTAGCAAGATGTTTTTGCAGATACAGGCAAGATGATTACAAAATTTATATGGAAAGGCATAGATCCTTGAACAGCTAAAATAATAATAATGTGGGCAGAAATACTCTACCTGATTTCAAGACTTATCCTACAGCTGCAGTAATCAAGACTATGTGGTGCTATTGGAAAGATGGACGCACAGATCAAGGGACAGAATGAAACACTCAGCACAGGCCCGTGTAAACAAGCCCCACTGGTTTTGACAAAGATACAAAAGCAATTCGATGGAGGAGAGACAGCCTTTTCAACAAACGGTGCTGCAGTAATTGGACATCCATAGACCAAAGAAAAAAAAAGAATCTGGACCTAGTCTCACACCTTTTACATAAATTAACTCAAAATGGATCACAGATTTAAATGTAAAAAGTAAAACTACAAAACTTTTAGACAAAAAACTGAGAGAAAGATCTTCAGGGTCTAGGGCTAGGCAAAGAGTTCTTCACCTTGACTCTAAAAACAAGACCCATAAAAAGAAAAATTGAGTAAACTTCACCCAAATTAAAAACTTTGCCCACTTTGAAAGACACTCTTAATAGGATATAAAGCCGAGCTACAGATTGAGACAATATATTGGCAAAGCACATATGAGACAAAGGACTAGTGTCTAAAATATAAAAGCACTCTCAAAACTCAACAGTATAAAAACAAACATACAATTAGAAAATGAGCAAAGGACATGAAGAGACATTTAAACCAAGAGGATATACATGTACCAAATCAGCACATGAAGAGATGTTCAATACCACCAGCTGTTAGGAAAATGCAAATTAAAACCACAATAACCTATTAGTGCTCACCCATCAGAATGGCTAAGATGAAAATGGTGATGACACCAAATGATAGTGAAAATTTGGAGCTACTGGATCACTCATGCTCTGCTGGTAGGAATATGAAATGGTGTAGCCCCTCTGGAAAACAGTTTGGCAGTTCTTTAAAAACTAAACATACAACTACCATATGACCCAGCATTTTCTAGGCATTTATCCCAGAGAAAGGAAAACTTATGTTCACACAAAAACCTATACATGAATGTTTACAGAAGCTTTACTTACAATAGCCAAAAGCTGGAAAAAACCCAGATGTCTTTTCATAGGTGAATAAACTGTAGTAAATCCACACCATGGAATATTAAACAATAAAAAGGTACCAACTACAGTATTAATATATGCAACAACTTGGATAAGTCTATAAAGAATTATGCTGAGTGACAAAAGTCAATCCAAAATAGGTTACATATTGTTTGGTTCCATTTCTGTAACATGTCATTTGATTCCATTTTTATAACACTCTGGAAATAACAAATTTGGAGAACAGATTAATAGTTGTTAGGGGTTAAAGAGCACTTGGGGCTGGGAAGGAAGGTGTAGTTATACAAGGGCAACATGAGGGAGCCTTGTGATGGAAATGTTCTCTATCTTGACTGCATCAAAGTCATTGCCTTGGTTGTACTGTAAAAATGTTACCAAGGTGGGGGAGGTACTAAAGGAGACAAGAGAATTCTCCATGTTATCTCTTACAATTGTATGTGAATCTGCAATTATTTCAAAATAAAAAGTTTAATTAAAAAAATCAATTGTATACAAAATCCACAAAAAGATTTAATTAGACTCAAACAGACTTACCCAAAGCCCCATCCATCTATTGCACTGGTAAACACCACGTTTCCCTGTTCTGGAGAGAAGTAAAGGTGAGAATCATCCGTGTCCTCCAAGCCAGTGCTCCAGTCATACACTTGCTCTCCTTGTTCAGAATTTGGATTCACCTGGGATTCAGTCTCTCTCTCTGCTCTTTCTTCTAGGACTTTAGAAGTAAAAAGAGTTCCTGTGAGTGCATTAATCTAGGAGAGACGGTGAAATGGCAGAGTGTCACTCAGCTGCTTAGCATGCTCATGGTAGGAGAAGCACTGTCTAACTTTTGTTAGGGCTAGAATCATCAGTCACAGTTTGGGCGCACATGGATGGAGGTGACGTTTACAATCGTTGAATAACTTACAGGTTATTGATGCATTCTTTCAAAACCCAGGAAAACTAAATCATAAGGCTTTTGGAAGGTCATTTTTATGGTCATTAGTTTTAGTTTAACATAAATGTTAATGTTATATCTTTGTTTTTCAGTACTGAGGTCTGGTACCACTTGTAACTCGGGATTTCCACTTCCCACAGTCCTAGTTTGTAACCTTAGTCAACTCCCTTGCCCATTTCTCTCACATCAGCTGCTTGAAATTTTCACCATTCTCTTCGGGCCCTCTTCCTAACCTCTAATCCCCAACTATTTTCACTCCCAAATAAGCAGTAATCTTATTTCCTAGCTCGGAAAGAAAGTGGAACCTATTATTCAGAATTCTTGCAAGTTCTCCATATGCTGACTTGTAAGCCTGTTTACACCTGCAAATACTGCTGGCCCTTCTTCTGCCACTGCAGGGCAGGAGTATTTCACCTGTGCCTATTTCTACAAGGAACTAGATCCATCCATCATTCTTTTTTATTGCTCTACCTTTATCATTGCCTCCCGTTAGCAAATAAATATACTCAGGTTGATCTCATCAATGGCTTTCCACTGTCTTGAAGAAGAAATTTCAAACTCCTATGCATAGCATACAAGGTTCACCAACATCTAAGTCCCATACTCTTTTCTCCCATCTCATCACTGCTTAACATGATCTAATTCTTCAGCTATAATGAACAATTTGTAGTTCCTTGAATGAAACACTGTACCCAAGCTTTCTCTTACCTTTATGACTTTGCACTTTCTATTTCTTCTCTTTTGAATGTCCTTTCCCTAATTTTCTGCCTGGCAAACATCTACCTTTCTTCCACCTCAAGGCATCCACTGTGAGACTTCTAATTCCTTCGTTCCTCTTGATCCAGACTGGGGTAGGTGGCCCCTCTTCTATGCTGTCAAATCACACTCAGGACTTACCTCACTGTTCTCCAAATAACTCTTTAACTGTTTCCCCTAGTACAGTCTTTGAACTCTTTTGAAAACAGGACTCTGATCTGTCCATTTTTATATTCATAATCCCTAGCACACAATGGGCATTCAATAATTCATTTATTCAACATAGGAGTGAAATGTTTGCTCAATATATGAATGAATGAATGCTTGGGTAAAATTTTGTCTAAAGACAGATAATAAAACACCATAGTGCCTCCTAGTATTGCTTCACTTTGGAACCAACCTACAAAATTTTAAACAAGAGACCCTATTATCCAAGCTTTATACTATGGGTGCTTCCAGGACCTGAGAACATGTTTGTTCAGTTCCCTCTGTTGTAGCAAGACTTCAACATGCATGATCCTTAAGTGGAAAAGTTCCATTTTCTGTAGCAATGCCTCATATCCAACTCTGTAACTTCCTTAACTTCCTTACAACTTTCCTTTGAGCCCTAATTTTTAAAATACTGAAGAATAAAATACCTGTTCTAAAATATTCTTGAGGTGAGAATAGGCCTCTTGTGGGGTGAATTTCAGCTCCACTATCAAGCGATCTATCTTATTAATCACTAAAACTGGACGGATGTTTTCGAGCCAGGCTTGTCGCAGAACTGCCTGTGTCTGATAAAAACAAAGAAAAATGTAAAACTCATGATCTCAAATAATTAAATTGAAATAATTAAAACTACTCCCATACTACTTTATCACCACTCACACTATGCCGGTCAGACAAAGGTATTCATGAGGCATTCATAAAGTATATACACAGCACAGAAACAAAGGACTGCAGACAAGAAACCATCCTTACCTCTACATACTTGACAGTTTAAGAAGAATAAATAAAATTACACAAAGATATGAAGAGTCTGGTGGAAATACGTGTGTCTATAGACGCAAATACACACACAGGTACACAGAGTTAACTGAATAATTATAAAAAAACTCAGGTAACCAGCACACAAATTAAAAAATATAAAACATTTCTCCAGAAGCCCCCTGTGTATACCTCCCCGATCTCTTAAAGGTAGCCGCATCTCTTAAAGGTAACCTCTAGTCTACTATTTTAAAGTCAGATGTGTTAGTTTCACTTATCCTGTCGGGATACATAAGAAACTACACAGACGAAGGCTGTGCCTCTCAAGTTGGGTACCTGTGCCATTAGGAGAAAGCAGAGAGGCTACAGGATAATCATAGTATACCTTCTTAGAATATCAGATTTCCTTCATTTGAGTAATTTAAATCTTGTATTATTCTTTTAAAAACACCATTAAGGCCGGGCGTGGTGGCTCACGCCTGTAATCCTAGCACTCTGGGAGGCCGAGGCAGTAGGATCACTTGAGCCCAGGAGATTGAGGTTGCTGTGAGCTAGGCTGACACCAGGGCACTCAATCTAGCCTGTGCAACAAAGTGAGACTCTGTCTCAAAAAAAAAAAAGAAAAACAACATTAAAACAAACGTGTATGTTAAGGAGAATACAACGGTGATTTTTTTTTAAGATAAAACATAAGTTTTCAAAAAAATTATTAAAAGAAACAAACTCAGACACTTTGAGCTCCATCCCCACCAGAGCGTTAAGTTCACTCTGGCCTTAGGGGTGAATTTTCTAACTTTGGTGGAACAGATGAGAAACACTGGATTAATGATATGGAAGAGTAAGAAAGAGAAATAGAAAGGGAGTGTGTGTGTGTGTGAGTGTGCGCGCGCACGTGTGTGTGTGTGTGTGTGTAAGTAGGTGGGAATAGATGTGTAGACTGAGACATCAACAGAAGAGAATTTCTCCCAAAGGAGACCTAGCTCAGTATCTTGGGATCAACAATCTCTCACAATTTAAAAAGCTTCTCCATCATTGGAGTAAAACCTCCAGATCCTCCCCAAATTCAACATTTCTCCCATTTTTGCTAAGTCCCTCTCTAAGAGGATATCACAGACACTTCAATCCAAAATATCTAAAGTTAAAGTCACCATCTCTAAGATTCCTTTAAAACTCTGGTGACTTAACTCCATCACAGACTGGAACATTACCAAATGTGAAATATAAAACCAATGTTCTGACTGTCAATGAAATGGCTAGAGTGGCACACAGTAATCAACAGGGGCTTCTCCTATTTCCCTACCTTCTTTGACCACTTAAATATTTTCACATCACCATCCATTACCTGCGGACAGACTCCTTCCACGGCATCTACCACGATAATGCACCCATCACAAATGCGAACAGCTGTTGATACTTCTGAGGAAAAATCCACATGTCCTGGAGAGTCTATCAGATTAATCAGGTACTCCTCATTACCTGAAATAAAATTAGAAACACACATTTCAGTTGTGCAGGTATACAATACTCTTCCTCAGGAATTCTAGAATAAGAAAGTTTCTAAGAAAAAACTGAACAAAGCTAAAGGAGCCAAAAGCTCAATCAAAAGCTCCCATTCTAACTTTTCCCACTGAAGGGACTACTGATTTCAAACAGCATCTATATAAATGATAAAGGACTTTATTATTCTAATAGTTAACACTTATTAAGAGCTTAGTGGGAGCAAGGCACTGTGCTAAAAACACTTTAGTGTGCTAATCTCACATTATCAAATCCTTACAATAGCCTCCTTAGATAAATACTACTATTCTCTTCTTACAGATTAGGAAATTAAGACTGAAAGAAACCAATGCCAAGAGGCCTGACAGTGAAAGCTGTTCAAAGGGGCCAAAAATGCCACTTTAAAACAACATAAAGCAGTTGGCCAAGTTCTTCCCTACAATTTCTCAAAGAACAGTGTATTTATCTGCCCAATCAAGATTTAGACTCAAATACACAAAAACTTAGGGAGCGGTTACCACATGCCAAGCAGTGTGCTATTTGCTCTCATATATATCATCTCCTTTAACATTCATAACAAGCAAATGTATTAAGCGTAGAGTAGGGTGACAACTCATCCTATCTGTCCGCTTTAGCACTAAAATTCCTACATCCTATCAAAGCCCTCAATCCCCCTGCAAACCCTGCCCCTCTCTCCCAAATTGGTCACCCAAGGTTACATTTATCATTAAAACATAATTCAGTAAACCATGGAGAAAAACAGTAATACTTTGGAATTCTACACTCATTCCCCATTACTATTAAAATTATCATTCTCTTTAAAAGAAAAATAATTATTTAAATGCTCAAACATACTTCATTTTTGCTCCTCCCCTTAATTCAGTGTTTGAGTTTAACTTCAATCTGCTCAAGAATCACTATAGGGTTGAATGTATACAGTTGAGTAACCCTTATCCCAAACGTTTGGGACAGAAGAGTTTCGGATTTCAGATTTTGGAATATTTGCTTTATATTTACAGGTTAAGCCTCCCAAATCCGAAAATCTGAAATCCAAAATGACTCCTATGAGCATTATATTAGTGCTGAAAACTTTTGGATTTGGGAACATGCTGTATTTTGGATTTTTGGATTTATGATGCTCAACCTGTAATTTATGGGTCATTTAAAAGATTTTCCCCAATGTAATTTTAATGACTTGACCTGTGCCATAAGTGATACTGATGATGAAAAAACACCACCACAATAACCACAACCAGAGCCAGCATTTGTGGACTATTTGTGCCTGGCATATTCTAAGCATATTACAGACATTATCTAATGTTTACCTACAATAATCCTTTACAGTAGTACTACCACTAGCCCAATTTTATAGAGTTGGTAACTAGGACAACAGAAAAGTTAAGTATCTTTCTCAAGGACATCCAGCTAGAACCCAACTCTGAGGTTAACTGTCTAAGATCAAACAGTTCAAAATGATAGAGCAGAAGTTGAAACCCATCTTACTCTAAAGAGCATACCTTTAACCACTACACTCAGGACGGCAGTGAATTTTATCCCACATGCCAAGATGCCACCGGTAGTGAATTCCGAAAACACTGCGTGAAGGACTCTAAGGTGAACTTGGGCTCAGTGGGAAAGACTCTCACCAATTAGCATCAGACTGTCTTCCTCAGTACCACTCCTCCCACAGCCTCCTGGGTCTTTTCACACAAACTGCTTTATAAGGAATCCTTGTTCTGCTACATCCACCAGGGAAGGTTCCACCCAGAGAAGACAGGACATCTCCAAAGTAAATCAAAGAAGTCAAATAACAAGGGGTCTGGAGTCATGGCCCACTGTGCCTTAATCAAAAGCCTTTCACTGTCGGATCTCACAGCACTGGTTCTTCCAGCTGCCCTCTTGGATAAGCACTATTTGTCTTAACCAAATAAATCAGAGAAAGGTGAGTAAGTCTAGCATGGTTCAGGGTCTTATCATATAAAGCAAAAGCTGTGAGATTCTTGCAATCACTCAGCATTTTCTTAGCCTAACCCTTCATTTCATGGATAAACATGCTGAAGACCCCAAGAGGTGAGAGATTAACCAAGGTCATAAAAGCAGCAAGCCAGGCACACCCAGGTCTAACGATCTTTAGTCACTTCTCAGGTCTTGGATTACCTTATACTTTGCAGCTGAAGAAACAAGCTGCAGCAAGCGAGCAGCACACCCAGGTCTATCTAATGATCTTAGTCACTTCTCAGGCGTTGGATTACCTTATACTTTGCAGCTGAGGAAACACTTGCTTGTTCATTTAACTAAACTCCAGACTTTAGGGTGGAGAACTACAACAATTTTCCCATCCTTTCTCAGTGATACTACCTGGATCCAATACAGAAGTTTCAGAGACTGAGTGTCCTATCAAGTTCTTTACAGATTCTAAAAATGCACTCATACAGAAGGCTCAGGGTTTCTATACAACAGTGCTCTTATCTTTAATTGGGGTTATAAACCTTTTAGAGTATACCAGAAAAATGAACACCTACCTACCTACCTATCCCCCCTCTCATTTCCAGACACTTTAAAATTCATTCAGGGATGGCAGGTTCAGATCTAGAAGGGAACAGAAAGCTAGTGATACACTCAGTGTTTCCACCTGAAAATTACATCCTGAAAATCAGTGTGTTATCCAATACTACAGCTGGGAAATACAGCTGGCTTTGGAGCTCACAACACACGTACATGTTAAAGGTTCAGAGAAACCCTGTAATAAAAAAGCCTGTCCAACTTTGTTTAACCTGGAGTTTCTCAATTTATTCAATGGTGAGAAAGAGGAAGTGATGTGGTTAGTCACACAGCTGGCAAAGACTAAGCTCAGCTCAGAGTCAAGCCTCCATCTCCTCTTTCAATGCCTCTTTCATCTTAACCTTTTCCAGATAACTTCAAATTAAGTTTCAAAGGTAGAGGGAAAGAAGTCCTCTATGCATTAGAGGAAAAAAAAAAAAAGGCCATAAGCACAGCTCTTTTCCTGTGACTTTAGCCACATCATGCCATTTTAAAACTTATTTTCTTGAATGCCATCTACCACTTTTGCCCATGAAGATCAAATTTAAAGATATATTGAAAATTAGGGTTTACTATGCTAGATATTATTACTGCTAATGCAAAATTATTTAAAAACTTGAGAAGGCATAGCACTTCTCAGGAGACAAAATTTTTTAAGCATGCTGAACAATCTGTTTTGTAACATAGTCCTGAAGCTGTGTATTGAACTAATTCCTGCTATAGCATACAGGGACAGAAATTTCTGCTGACTTATTTCCCAGGCATTCCAAAAAAAAATCTCTTCATTTCAGGGGGCTGATCTAAACAGCCAAGCAACAACCCAATTATTTTATGTTCTGGGCAACTGAAGAAAAAAAAAGTTGGAAGGCCTAAATTATTGGAGATATCTTGCAGACAATTTTTGCTAATAGGGAGTTATGGGAAAAGAATCTCTCCCTTGCCCGTGGTTTTAAAGTATCATGGATAATTGTTTCACAGAAGGTGCACATTCGTCACCATCACCTGCCAAAATATCTCCTCTGTGAACAGTAAAACTTCATGTAAGTTTAGTGTGCAATTTCCAAAACATTGGAAATGTTCAGTAAAGCATACATAGAAAGCTGATGAGAGAAAACTTTCCTTAAAATAAAGGAACAGAGAAAAACTCGAGTTATGGATGAGGATCTGAGCTTCATGCAAGTGTCTTTAATGCTGCAGTGTACTGGCAGAAGAATATATATCTAACAACAAAAATAACAGGCATACAGGCAGAACCTGAGTTATCTGAGGATATGTTCCTGACTAAATTCTTTATATATAAACATATAACAATTATGTACACAAATTATACCCCAACTATACAGTAATCACAAGTCTCCCTCCACAGAAAATACCACTACCCTTTTACATTTTAAAATATATAAAATTAAGTTATAAATCAACTAATATAGTTTATTATTTGACAGAATTATAAAGCATAATAGGATGCATTTTATCTCCCATTTACTGACACAAAGAACAAGGTAACCACGCGCTGTCTTCATGAAAAGGCTGCCATAAGAAGAGGTCACTGGCGGTTGACTCCGATGGTATGTGTCAAAAGCGAGATGGTTTAGGGAGGAGAAAGGGAACAGTGATCTAGAAACAACTACAAATAGCAAACAAATTTTCTTTTTTTGCTGCACAAACCCATCCCAAAAGCCTCTCCAGAGCTTTCTCCAACATGAAACAAACTACACCATGTACAGGCCACTTCTGTTTACGGTTTACTTCATTCACTTTTTGTTTTTCTCAGTATAATGTGAGTCCTTAACAGCTACCCAGTACTGTGGCCACACTGCGAACTTTGACCCCACTAAGAACTCCATCTTTCAAGTCCCGCTGCACAGATGGTAAATCTATTAATTACATATCCACATTGTCTTGATTCCTTTGCTTGTTGGCATTTTTGCTTGGAAGGATATAAGAATAAGAACTGGAATAAGAAACCCCAGAGTAAAAAAAGGTTTATGTTCACTTCTTGGAATTTCACTAATTTTTCTCCATCACCCTGAAGTCATAGATCAAGGACCAACTGTCTTCTACTCAATTTCACACTGCTAATGTGTGTCATTACTCTAAGGCCCAGGTCCTATCATCAGGGCGACTGAGAGAGTAACAGTAGTATAACTGACTGGGAAGGGGGACAAGGGAACGTGCAGGGGGATGTGGGGCTAAAAGAAGGATATATGTATTTTTTAAGACAAGGCAGTCTTAAGCATGCTTAAAAGCTGCCAGGTAGGAAACAGTACAGAAGGAAAGGTTGAAGATACAGGAGAAAAGATCATAAATAGAAAATAAGTCCAGAACACAGGTCTTTCCCAACGACAAGAGGCAGGCAAAAAATGCCAATACCATCACAGTTTGAGGTACAATGGCAAGCAGTTGAGAATTCTTCCTTTTTCTAGGAAAAGAAGGTAATGATGTCTGCTGAGATCATGGAAGAGGGGATGAGGGATAGGCTAAGGTGTGCTAAGGTGTTCCAAGAGGATACGTCTCAGTCAACATTCCCAACTTCCATCCATTTGTAGATTTGGAAAACAAGGCTCTGCACTGTCAAGTATGGTGACTGCTTAGCCCAAAGTCCCTTCTAGGCAGTCATGTCATGCCTACAGAGAAACATGTTTGATACTTTCGGACTCCACTCCAAGCACCACCAAATGGACTACAAGGTGACTGACTACCCAACCAAAGGCAGCTAATCCTTGCCCTAGGTGCAACTTCTGCAATGGCCTGGCATAAAAGGCTGAGCCACAGTCTGCTCTGGAGACTGTGTGCTCAGAAACACAAGAGAGTGAAGCAGTAGGCAACAGAAATAAGGTGGAAGAACAGACAGGAGTAGTGATAAGGAGTCAGGGCAAGGTTACTGTAGGAAGGTGGACACATGACAAGTAGGCAAAAGCTATGAATAGGGAAGAGACATATAGGATAATAGCAGAGAGAAAAAAACAGACGACCAAACCCAAGGACAACAGTGGAGTTCCAGAGGGAAGAGCCATAAACTTTTACTGATGTGGTCTCTAGGGCCATCTTGGATCCAGAATCAAATGTGGCTCCAACTTCTATGAGACATCACTCCAATAAGATTCTTGTTTTTCAATTTTCATGAATATTGTTTCTGATATCATATTACACATATTCTTTCAATAAGCTATTCCACCCCAACTCAAGATAGCTTTGTCTCTGTTCTTTGCAATCAAAGAATCATATCTAAAACAATCTGAGTGTGAGCCAGCTCAATGTCACAAAGCTTGATAAAGAGAGGTTAGACCATTCCATTCCCAGAATGCTATAGCCATTCTCCTACAATTCTATACCAGAAAGACAAAAGTGAATTGGAGTGGGTGAATTTTATAGTATATAAATTATATAAATTAAACCTTAAGGAAGTAGTTAAAAGGGAGAGGGGGGTGGGAAGACTAGAGACAAAATCAAGAGCAGAGCAACTAAAATCAACACTAGAGGAATCTTAGAATAAAAACAAACTAATAATGTGGATATGGAAGAAGGCAGGCTACAAAATGAAGTCTATAAAATGAGAGATAAGAAATAGACCTTGACCTCATTCTCTAGATCACAGAATGGGGGAGGCCACACCCTCTAAAATGTGAGAGGAAGTTTTTAAAAAAATAAAGCATTATCTTAAATATTAAACATTGGAAATTCATGTGCCTAAGAGCTTCAAGACTGGTCTGGCACAACAGCCCTGCCCCACCCAGTACCTCCCTTGGTGCCAGTGCCAGAGATATGACACAGTGAAGGATGAACCACAGGTCGGTCCATTAGGGAAATAAAATATATCTTTATTATTTTCTTCTAACTATAAAATATACATTTTGTATAAACTTTTTAAACAGTACAGAAATAGATATTTTAAAAAGAGCAAGTTTTGCCATAACAGAGCCCCTAGAGATAACGACTGTTAGGGGTTTGGCATGTGTCTTTCCAGACGACTTTACCTGCATACAGAATATATTTTTATTACCCAAACACATTCATATCTTACCAAAATACTCTGCAACTTGCTTTTTTGTCTCAACATACTATTTTTCCCTATACAATTACACACAGGTCAAACATTTGTTTTAACAGCTGCACAGTATTTCACAGCATGGATGTATCAGCTTACTTAACCATTCTACTGGCATTTAGGTTGTTGGCATTTTTTTCACTAATACAAATATTTTGGTGAGTATCAATGAACATGTATCTCACACACTTGTATGACTACTTCTGTCTGATAAATTGCTAAAAGTGTTACTATCAAAATGGCATCCTCATTTGGGGATAGCAAGCTAGTCTGATCATGGAAACCCACCACTGAGTAGCAAATAAGACTCCAAATCTAATATGCAGGCCAGGGAGCAGAACAGGGATCCAGCCAGGAAACAAAACATCAAGGCTGAGGCAGCAAAGTCCTAGGGCTCCTGACTTTCCTTTTGAAGAAATCCATATAGTCACCTGTTTGAGGGGGCAAGAGTGAACTGCCATTTCTTCTGCCCTCGCCAGTCAGAGGTTCCCATACGCATCCAAGCCTGGACAGCCTGACTCTGACAACAGAGCATTTGGAGAGGCCAGAATGAAATATGTAGAATATAAAGCAAAGAAACTGTGGCATGCAATTAATTCAGAAAGAGAAGGGAGGATATGAAAGATTCAAAACTATTTTTCTTCAAAACACAGATTTACCTGTTGCATAATGTAGTGATATGGCACTGGATTTCATAGTGATCCCTCGGACCTGTTCGTCTTCTCTGCTGTCCATGTACCTTAACTGGAAAAATGCAACATATGCAATCCTTACTTCCCAATGAATTAAAATGTAATATTAAAATTGGCTGATTTAGATTTTTGTTTTAAATACTTAAATTTTAAACAACAGAGCCCCTTCCCCCCCCTGCTTTTTTTTTTAAAGGGACAGGGGTCTGGAGAAAGGAAGTTGGTTGAGGGGAAGAGAACATGACAAATTGAAAATATTACCACCGGGAACTCACAAATGTATTCAAACATTGCATACCCTCCCCCCAGAGTGTTGCTTATCCAAATTTCTGCTATGAATGTTTGGATAGTCCAAGAAAAATTCACAGAAAGTAGTATTTGGGGAAATTCCTTTTATTTATCAAGAACACAGCCATTCTTTTCCTATTCAAAAGCTGTTCAACAAATTCTGAGGAGAGACTGAAAAAGAAGGTCGCTAGAGGTAGGAGAAGCCTTTACTCCTTTCCCCAAATTAATAGACTTTAAACACTTTTATAAAAAGAATACAACAGAAAATTTACACAATATCACCACTTCACTGACGACTGTCATAAAGCTTTAATGCTGACAAACAAGGGCCTGCATCTCAAATTATCTGGCTTTGCAGTTTATTGATACTGACAGTGGCTTAACTGAATATCCCATCCCTTTCCAACTCCTCAGCCCTAAGCACCATACTAACCTCTTTCCTCCCTCTCCAGAATGATCTTTTCCTTGCCCTGCCTTCTTTCCACTGTCAAATTTTTGAAAAATTCTTAACCTTTATACTCATTCCTTTCTTTCATTCAAAAGCCTTGAGAATAATTTATTGATATGGGGTTGCCACATTTATTCATCCACATTAATTCCTTAATTTTCAGAAAGGCTTCCATTTCCCAGCTCTGGCAAAACCAAAGTCTAAAAGGTACCAATGATCTTCTAGACAAGCACAATAATCTTTTTCAATCCTCATTTTTCTTGATTCCAGATTAACACATAGTTAATCACCCTCTGTGTGCATGTGTGCTCACATGCATATGTGAAATTGTTCCAAGAATCTGGAATCTCAGTTTCCCTACTCAGATTCCACTGCTGGTTTCCTTTCACCTCTCCAATCTCTCAGGCCTTCTTCAAAAAGTTTCAGTCCCTTGTTAGTCTTCCAAATGAGTATGTTTTTAAGCACTGAGTTAGTATGAAACATGTATAACACACAAAGAATAACTATACAATGAACACCTGCGTATGCACTGCCCTATTTAAGACAGAGCAAGATCCTGTCTCAGAGAGGAAGGAAGGACGGACACATTCTTTCTACCAGTGGAATTTCTCTCCCACTAGTCTCTAGGCAAATGCTCCACTCCAATCAAGCACAGCACACAAATTAGCCTTTATCCATGTTATTTCTCACAACCTGATGTTTTCTCTGCCTTCTCCTCAAACCAACCAACTTATCCACCTGTGAAGAATCGTTTCATTGTGAAATCTTCCACAATCATGTATCATTTGACTTGTTGCAAAAATTCACTTTTGCACTTATAAAATGTTAATATAAAACAAAAGAAAGCAATATAGACACAACTGTTTTTTTTGCCATCTATTTTATCTTGTTAAATGGATTGGCAGCTACTTAGAGGCAAGAACTATGCTTTATACTTTTTTGGATCTCAAAAAGACACAGCAAATGGTTCATCACAATGCAGATGGTTAATACTTACTGAAATGCAACAAATATTTATCAAATATAACAACATACCTTGCCTGCCAGGCGGCTGGAGATGATTCCATTGCTAGATATAAGACAATCAGCCAGAGTAGTTTTTCCTGTCAAAACAAAATAACAACATTAACTCAAGTCTATGTCTTCTTTAGAAGGGGTGGGGTGAAAAACTGTTCCTACAGATTTAATACCTGTAAGAATTGGTTTAGCAAAGATTTCTATTTACCTATGCTGGGTGACAAGAGTCTTAGTAGACTTTTGACCAGAATATGACCTGGAAGCACTCTACAGTGCTGCAATCTTATCTCAAAACCTGTGGATCTCATCAACATCACCTGAAAAGTTGTCAAGCAACTTTTATTTAAGCACAGAACTTTTCTTAAATTGAGGCAGACTTTATATAGAGAAAAATACACAGACTTTTAAGTGATGGGCCAAACCGCCATGCCAATCAAAATATAGAATATCTGACAATCAACTTTTACAGTTACTATAATCTGTCCCATAAGAATTTGATCAAGTTTATCATAATTATTACATCAATCATCCCATATCCATATCAGTGACTATGCTAATAAACTTAAGCCCCTAATAGCACAGAATGACAAAAAGATAGCAATAATTTGTCTCTGAAAGGTATACTGCATAAAACATCATCGAGAAACAATAGAACATAGTGTTCTGCCATATTTTCCCATGTATGGCCTTAGCTGGCATTTGCCAGTTGTTGTCTTAAGAAAATAGTTATTTAGCAAAGAAATTCAGGAAATCTACCCACATCTCTTACTGTTTGCAATATAGCCTATGGAGGGCATCAACTACACTGTCACTACCAATAAAACGTAGTATCTAAACCTAAACCTAGGAAACTATTTTATAACAAAAGAAATTCTTTGTATACTTAGTATATATCTATGGTTACCTTAATTAAACAGACTATGTACAACTAAAGTTGACACAATTTCATGTGCTAAAAACAGGTAACTTTGTTTAAAGAATGCCATGGGTATACATAATTACTGTAGCAGGGACAGAGAAACACAAGGAGGATTTTTCCTTCAGGACAAGTCTTTACTATACTCTAAGAACTTCAGCAAAGCTGTGGAATCTCTGTAACAGTTCAAATCAGAGACCAATCAGTGGGCACACTGAAGAGCTTTAATATTGTGCTGTTTGCCATGTAAATAAAACGTATCAGCATATAATCCTAGAGCATCCATTTCCTGCTACCCAGGAAAGCAGAATCCTTTCTAAGTACAGCAAGCATCTACCTCCCTAGAATATAAGCATCAAGAAAGCAGGAACTTTGCTTTATTCATGGCCATATCTCTGGGGCAAGAACAATCCTTTGCATACAGAAGACATTCAATAAATATATTTGTCGAATAAATGAATCATAGGTTTTCTGGGATAGTAGCAGTTTAACATCATTTTAAAGAGAAAATTTAAAGTAATTTGTTACACACACACATACCCCACCTATACTTACTTTCCACATCATTTAATTCGCAAAGCAAAAAAAAAAAAAAATACTTTTAGGCTGGAAGCATGACACCTGTAATCCTAGCAATTTAGGAGGCCAAGGTGGGAGGATTGATTGAAGCCAGGAGTTCAAAATCAGCCTGGGCAACATTGCAAGATCCTGTCTCTACCCAAAACAAAGTAAAAACAGCTGAGCATGATGGCATACACCTGCAGTCCTACCTACTCAAGAGGCTCAGGTAGGAAGATTGGGGCAGGGGTTAGTCACTGAACTTGTACATAAAATTCATTCTCAGTTGGCTTCATCTATAAAGTGATCCATTATTTCTCTTTCTTTCAGCTCCCAAACTTACTTCACTTGCACGTCTGCCAGTCTAATCTTTCTAATGTACTATTTGATTACATCACCCCTGCTTTATTTTTTCCCCCAATGGCTGCCTAAAAATAAATGATCATTTTCACAGTAAATCATTTACCTTCCTGTCAAGAGATTCTCATTATCATTCACATTGGATCTTCACATCCTACAAGGCAGGTGTAGTTTTCATCCTGTTTTACAGATGCTAGCTACTGAAGCAAAGTACAAAACTTGAAAATGGAGTTCTAAATTCAGGTTGCCTAACTCCACAGGTGGAGCACTTAACACTTATCCCAGTGCTTAGCTGGCATGAAGAGCTCTCGGAGACATGACCCGGCCTGCCTCTTCACCTTATTCACTAGTCCCTCACCTTCAGGATGGTAGATAGGTTTTATTTCACACACCCATTCCAATCACTTTGCTGTGGCTACTCCAACTAAAAAGGGGTTTAAAACCAAGGGCAGGCTTAGCATGAAGGAGTTCTCTGGTGGTGTTACAGCAGTTACCTGTCAGAAGCATACACACCATGCATTAGCTATCCCTGCCCTTCCCATGCCCTGGGCTTTGATCACATATATTTCCTCCCACCTTTGTCGACACATTCCCACCTGTAATGTCCCCATGTGTCATCTTGAGCCCTCCTTCCGGCATCATCTCTAATACTAATTATCTTATGAAGCCTACTCCCTAACACACTACTAGCTTCCAAATCCTCTAGGTCTCCCAACCTTTACAGCCTCCTTTTTCTCTCATATGTTTGTCTCATTTTTCCTGCCTCACCCCTTAAAACCTCTACTGTTGGGTCGGTGCCCTACTCATAAATCTCTACCTCCTGACATACTTAGTAAAATATCTTGAACTTAGCAGATATTCAATAAATGTCTGATGAATTAAACAGGATCATGTAACAAGGCTCTGAGGACATTATGTCAAGACTATAGACGTTTTACATGCAAAGCCTGTAAAATCAAAAACTCAAGTTTTGGTTTAAAAAACAATATGATACCATATAGAAGAATGCTAATCACTAATTAACTGTGTTCATTTCAAATGCTTCACACCAAGCACGCTTCTCTAACATCACACAAAACCTTTTTAAAAAATAACACCTGTTTCCTAGCAAACATCACTGTCTGCTTGCCCACAGCTTCACCCCACTGAGACATGAAGAGACACACATTCTCCACCCTCCCCCCGACCACCCCTTATGAATGAAAATATATCATTTAAAAAGGATTCTTACCATGGTCAACATGAGCCAAAACACAGATATTCCTGATGTTGGCAGTGTTTTTCTGGAGTTGAATCATCTTATCCAAACTATTGAGCACCATGGTTACTTATTTCCTGTGATTAAAAATTAAACATTTCTTACGAATTGCCCAGGGACCAAAGGTCTGGGCAAAAGGAAAAAAAAATAAACAAATAAATCAAAGGCTGGGGGCTGACAAGACTTCTCAGATCCCTCAAACTAAGGACCCCAGGGAAGCTGGTTGGTGGGATATGCCCAGCGCAGTGTGAGCACGAAAGCCAGAATCATATCACAACTATACTCAATGGAGCTTGCTCATCCTTCCGGCTCCGACGAATCACCGGGTGCACGGCGACACCCGCAGCCCGGCCGACGGCCGCGTACTCGGTAAACTTCTCCAGGCCGGTGACTACGTACAGGGAGAGTTCTGAGCAGCAGGGAAAGACGGTGCTGACGGCTCCCCTTCCCCTCCCCGACCTTTCCCCAAGTCGCCCACTCCGCCATCCCCGTCCGCCCGCCCCGAGGAGGACGCCGGGCCGCGTCACCCACCGCCCCACAGCGCCCGAGTAAAGTTTCGGGTCCCGTGCTCGCCAGCCAAGCAGGTGCACCGCGGGTCCCTACTCCCTCCCCAAATTAAAAGGAAAAACCTCAACTCCACACTCCCTTCACTTCCGCGGGGTCCCGGACCCGCGCTCTTGGCGGACTCCGGTCCTCAGAGAAGCGGCCGCCGGGCCCCGGGCTGGAGCTCCGGCGGACGGCCGCTCCCCGCCCGGACTCGCCCCGGGCCCGCTCCGCCCCACCCCGCGGCGACCCGGCCCCCAGCGCGGGCCCGCACCCACCGGCTCCGGCCGCCGCACCAGCTCTTCGCGACGCGGCCACACCAAGCGGGAAGACGCCGGGAACTCCGCGAGTGTTAAACGCCCGAGGGGGCGGGGCCCGCTGACGCTCGACCTTTGACCCGCGCGCGCCTGCGTCGCTGCCGGAAGCCGGCGCCGCGTCGGTCTCCCGGGATCCCGCGGTTGCCTTGACTACGGCGTGCGCTGTGGAAGCGGAGGAGCGGCGACTGCCGAGGCGCGGCCGGGAGCGCGGCGAGCGGAGAGCATGAGGAGCCGGTGTCTGTGTCAGATTTGTACCTGCGGGTAAGAGGCGCGGGGCGGCGGCGGCGGCGGGGCTCGGGAGCCGGGCGAGGGCCGCCCGGGGACCCTGAGGGCGGCCGCCCCCGAAGATGAGAGGACGGCAGCCCGCGAACGCTGCCGCGGGGCCGAGAGCGTTTGCTCTTTGCGGTCCCTGCGACTCCCTGTCCTAGGGCGCGACGCTCGCGACGCAGCGGCCGAGCGGGGGGATCCCATCGGCTGGAAGGACGCGTACCCCACAAAAAGATTGTAAAGAATGGTGGCGAGGCCGTGAGTTTGCGACCTGTGTTACACTTTGTCCGTCTCCAGCTTGTCGTCCTCCTGGCCAGACCATGTTTCCGTCCCCGGCCAGGCAGCGCTCCGGTGGGGTCAGACCTGCTGAAGAGGCGGGACCGTCGTCCCCACCCCGAAGCCCAGAATCGGCCTACGAGGCCTGCCTGACAACCTTCCACCGCCTGGAAACACAGTCCTGTCCTTCCTCAGCCTCGCCGTTGACCCAGGGATTAGGTCGTTATTTGCTGAGTAAATATGAATATGTCAGTCGCTTCGTATTTGCCGTCCCCTTCAAAGGAAACACACCTGCGTGTTGATGGAACGCAGTTTCTCTGCCAGTCTCATCATAAACATAGTTTGTGATTAGATATAGACTAACAGATACACAAGGCTGTAGCCTCCCAAGAAAAGTCGTGGGACCATGTCGGATACTGACACTTATTTAACTTGCAGTTTGCTGCGAAAGAACTTAATAGGAATGCCATGAAATGTGGTAAAGAAGAAAAGGCTGAAAAGGCCAAGGTTAAAAAGGCCATTCGGAAAGGCAATGTAGAAGTCGCAAGACTACATGCTGAAAATGCAATCTGCTAGAAAAAGCAAGCCAAAAACAAACAAACAACAAAAAAAAACAGTTGTTTTGTTTTTTGAGACAGGGTCTCGCTTTGTCTTCTGGGCTAGAGTGCCGTGGCGTCATCATAGCTCATTGCAACCTCAAGCTCCTGGGCTCAAGCAATCCTCCTGCTTCAGCCTGCTGAGTAGCTTGGGACTACAGGCTCACACCACCATGCCCAGTTAATTTTTCTATTTTTTGTAGAGGTCCCAGTGGTTTAAGGCTTTTAAAAAGAGCCTATGGACAAAGCATGGCTATTTGGTTGAAAGACAAAATCTAAACAAATTAATAATATATAATAAATATAAAAGGATAGCTGGCAAAAAGAGGAATGTGAAAGGAAGGCAGAAAATTGAGAAAAATATTTAGGAACTAATAATTTTCTCCATCATTTTAAAAAGTAGGAAAATCAAAGAAAGGTATTTAGGAGCTAATAGCCTAAGGGCTTGCAAAGGGAGGTGTCCAGAAATGCTGTCTAAGTTGGTGGAATTCAAAAAAGGGGTTTAAGTGTATTATTTAAAGATAAAAATGTAATCAAATGAAAAGATCCTTTTCATTCAGATCTTTTCTCAAATATAATGAAAGATCCTCTCATTCAGATCTTTGCTTAAATATGACACAATCTAAAACTGCAACCTTCCTGCTCCACCCCATACTCTCTATACCACTTCCCTGCTTCTTTTTTTTCCATTGCACTTATTATATACTATGTATTTTTCTGATTTATTTGTTATTGGCTACTCCTCCCTCCCCTTCTCCAGGATATAAGCTCAAGGAGGGCAGGGAACTTTTTGCCTTTTCTTTTTTAATACTAGATCCCTAATACCTTCTTATAGTTGTTGCTTATTAAATACTTGCTGAATGAATGAATGACTATACATAGTAGGAAGTGAATGGGAGTGGTATAAATTAACTAAATCTTGATATTTTATGTTAAGATTTGAAAGTTAGTAATTTAAGCTGATAAATCAAGATGTTCAAAGTTTATAAACAAGTGTTACAGTATAGCCTCCAGAAAACTGTAAAGCAGAAATAATAAGAAAAAAGTTGCTGTTGGGGATTGGAAATGTTGGGACAAGAGACTTTTTCTTTCCTTACAACACTTCAGCACTGTTAGATTTTTTACAATGTGAATGTATTGCTTTGATGGAAAATAAAAATGAAAACAATGACAAATTCCAAAACTTTGACTTCATTCTTGTAACTAAGTACAGCTATATCATGATGAACCTCTATGCATGGACCTGTGTACCTGTTTCTATTTTTCCCAAGAGTCTGGGACCATGTGTGGCACTAAATCACTTCAGCACTTTTCCACAGCCTCCATTTTCAGCAGATTTTCCTGAATCTCTTAACTCCCTGAGTTTGAAGTTTGTTAGATATCCTGTGACACCCACCTCTTCATTCCTCCTGCCTACACCACAATTCTTCATGCAACAACTTCCAAGCAAAAAAAAACCTATTTCTTTTATTTTTTTTCCTGGAGGTTTACTGAGTTCAGGTAGATCTTAGTTTTGATTCATCTGCAGAGAATATGCATTTTCTTCAGGTTCAGCTTCAGCTGGGCTTTTATTATCACCCCTCATTACATGGCCTGGGATCCACAAATGATATCAGACCTAAGAAACTGACCTTATATTTTAGAATGGTATGACTTTACTTTCTGTTTGTGTGTTTTTGTTTTTTGTTAGTTTTGTTTTTTAACGATTTTATCTCTTTTTTTCAATTATGCAATAAATATACATGAGGCATAGTATACAAATCTAAGCCAAAAAATCTATACTATTGTGAAAATCCTTTATGATCCTTCCCCCCACAGATAACAAATTTTCTTTAAGATTTGTTTTACATATGCATAGTTTTTTTATTTAAAAAGAGAGAGCGTATACCATATATACTATTCTACAATCTACTTTCTTACTATTTAGGATGTCACCATCTTCCAATGGCCATGCATAAAGGTCAACCTTATTCTCTTTAACAGCTGCATACTATTAGCTCATATGATTCATTGGTCAGGGTTCTTATTATGGACAACATAATCTACTCTGGCTAGGTAGGCAAAAAGGAATTTATTAAGGAGTATATATAGTTCACTTGGAAGAACTGAAGAAACAATTTTCAAATTAAGTTTCTTGAAAAATTCCCAAAAATCTCACCACAGAAGTGGACTGACAGGGAAGCCACTATCTGCAACAGAGCTGTAGACTCCAGAACCACTCATTTCTGCCAAGCTCAGAAAGCTGTCACGTCAGGAAACCACCTTGCAAGTCAGGATGCTGCCTAACAAGGGCTGGCTCTGATCTCTCTTTGCCTCTACCAAATCTAGGCGAGCAAAACGCATGCTGTGCCCTGCCTCTCTGCTTACGTAGCTCTGTTATGAATCAAAGTCTCACGAGAATACACCTTATAAGTGAAGCCTAAATTGTATATAGAACCCGTCTGCAGGAGTCTGGGGAATTCCCTTGTTAGCTTTTCAGCTTCTGTAGTATAAGACTCTAAATTATTGTGAGAACAAAACCAGAGTTTCTGCCACATAAGGATATACCATAATTTGTTCATTGTTTTTGTAAACATCCTTGCAGAGTTTTTTGTTTCTTTGTAAAGCTGCTAGAAAATTTACAGTTTATTGAAGGTCTCTGATTGAAATGGAATTACCACACAAAATGTTTTTTTAAAGTAAAATAATCTTTCAGTTTATTTTTTTGTACAGGCGTCATCATTGTCCACATGGAAACACAAGGATTTATGAAAATTCTGGCGTGTTTTGCCCCACAACTGAATATTTGGAAAAATACCCTATGTATGGCAATGTTCTTCCACCTCAGAGCCTTAAACCCAAGGAAGAATTTCGAGCATGCCGTGGTAAAATGGAAGGAATAACTACATTTAAGTAAATATTGAGCTACCATTTGCTTTACTTATTTTCCTCCCAACTCTTCTGGTCTTAATAAGATTTCTAACTATTTAAATTGAACTATTTAGTTGATTTAAGTTGAACCAATCTAATAAACAAGAAACCAAGTCACAACTCAAGAAAAACAGAAAGATGAGAATAAAATTAGGTTGACAAAGAGTGAGAAGAAAAAAAGGAAATAAAAAGTTCTATTAATTTTTTTTGCCACCTAAAATATCTCATATTTATCTACACTGTCACTACCGCCTCAAGGAATGCTTTCTAATTGTTATGTCTGTGTCTACTGCAGTTTCTGCAGCTGATCTGTTTTCAATACCTTAACCTGCCAAAATGATCTTTTTATAATGCAGATCGAGTCCTATCACGTTCCTGCTTAAAATACTCTTAAACTTTCCCATTGTATGTACCCTAGACCAAAATCTTTACCAAAATCCTGCATGATTTGCTCCCTACTTGCTTCTCTAGTTTATTTTTACTTGAGTGCTCTTTTCACTCTTATGCTCCCATCCATAGGCCATTTTCATTTCCTTCAAAAGTGCCAGGTTTCCCTTCACTCAGAGCTTTCCAAGATAACTATTTTCCCTCCCCGGAATTTTTCCCTCCTTCTTCCCCTAGTTGATACCTATTCAAAATGTAGATATCAACTACATTTTCACTTGGAAAAGCCTCCTCTGACACCTCACTCAGTTTTCAGGCTAAGTAAAATTCTTCTACATGAAAGCTCTCCTAGGACTGCCTTATCAGTGTTCCATGAAGGCAGGAACTATGTCTATTGTTACCAGCATTCTATTTCCAGGAACCTAGTAGGATGCCTACTGGCACACAGTAGGTAACCAATATTTGCTCAGTGGGTGATGCACAAAAAATCCTCTTAAGCCTAAACTTTTCATGGAGACTTAGCTTTTTTGATCTCCTTGTATCTTTGTCACTTAGGCAGATTTACTTATTTATTATTTTACTTAAACTGTTAATGTATACACTATATTCAAGGCATAATCTTAGGCATTAAGTATAAAAATATCAATAATATCAAAAATATCAATGAAGAATTCCCTTCATATGAGTTCAAGAAACTCATGTATCAGATTTCTATAGTTTGGGGCTTTAAAAATGCTCTGTGACAGCTTTAAATTTTAGTGTCAGCCATTTCCATTTCATTTCAGATAGAGCTCATTCTACTTACATAGCATGGGTGGAGACTTTCAAACTCTTAGTTTAATACTTCTACCTTTAACATTTCAGGCAACTCTTGCAATAATAGTGTTTTGATGACTCTGGTTCCTTCTGTAGGTATGTGACTCTTATAAATTTGAAGATTTTCCATAGTCCTCATAATTTGTTGTGCTTTAGTACCATCTAGACGTATTAAAATTGCATATTCTAGAGCTCCACCTAAGAGTCGGTAGATGATGGAGTGGGTCCCAGGAATCTGCATTTTGACCAGCACTGCTGGTGGGTCTGTTGCCACTGTTTCACTGCAAGGGTCAGTACGGATGGCTCACTGAGGGTGACGGAGAACACAAAGCCAAGAAGGGCTTGGCATTACCGTTGTTTACAGTCTTGTGGGAAAGATAGTCCAGAAACAAAAAATCAGATAAACAAGATGATTATAGATTATAATAAATGAGACGAAGAAACCGAACAACTGATTGAGATAGAGCAAATGGGAATGGTTGCTCTTTTTTATTCTCTTTTTTATTAAAATTATTTTATTTTATTAATTTATTTTGTCCTTGATGCCTTAATGGTTCATAATACAGATTTGAAATAAATTTCACAATATTCATATTTATTGAATAAAGATTTTGCTTCTAACCAGTTCTAAATGTTAAAATTGAGAAAGTTTAACTTGCCATTTTAAAAGGCAATTGCTTTTCAATTCTGAATTTTCCCAATTGACTTGTTCAAGTAGGCCTTAATGATTTTTTAAAAATTGAAATGTCCCAATTTCCAAAAAGTCCAAATATGCCAGTGAAACTAAAAATTAGTTCTTAAATCATCATCTCTCCACTTAGTAAGATACTGGATCTTTTCCTTGTATTTCGACTGGGAAACTAGCAGTATTTCTAAGAGCCATAACCTAGGCACTTGGAACTCCTGCTTGACTTCCTCACCTTGACCATGTTGACTAGGTAGTAGAAAGTGGATTTATCTGTACAAAGAATAAGGCATCATTCTATGCTTTTCTGTAATACAGGAAGAGCCTGTGTAAAGAGATGTCTGAACATATACAAAACTTTGGATCCATTATAGCAGTACAGTTGTGGCACAGTTAGGTGACTGCCAGAGTTGGCAGGAAGTCTGCCCTGCAGAGTAGGACTCTGGGCACATCAGATGTTCAAGATGTATCAGATGAATAAGACTGCATTCACCCTCTACTACTTCTCCTTAGGAAGTGGCTTTGGGTTTGGAGTATACTTTCTAACACTGAACTAGTCTAACTAGAGAAACTGAGACTTCTAAGCTTTCTCTCTGCCCTTCTCTCCCTGATTCTCCCACTCCCTGGTTGCCTTTTAGCCTATTCCTCTCTAGCTGGTATTTGGGAAGATCAAAGAACAACTCACATGTCTTGAGAAGCAGAGGTATGTGATTTCCACTACTATTCATCCATTAAATACGTATTAAGCATTTATTAAGCATCAAGCACTATAGCACTGTACTCGGCACGTAGGATACACTGGTGAGGAAACACTCGTGATCTCTGTGCTTACAGATGTTATGGTCCAGTGAACGTAGCAATCAAAAATGTTACAAAATCTATGAAGGGTAGGCACAGGGTATCTTGACAGCCAGAATAAGAGGTTGAATTTTATCAGGAAAATGAGAAAAATGAGCTAAAACTTGAAGGATGTTCAGCAATTAAGTGGATCAAGAGGGGAATGAAGTACATTCCAGGCAGAGAGAGTAGCATGTAGGAGGCAGGAGCATGGAAAGTGGGAAATTCTCAAAAAAGGGCAGTTGGAGCAGAGAAAGAGGAAGCACAGCATGAGTTGAGGCTGATGAATGAGGCCAGGCAGAGCCTTCAGGCCATATTCTGTTTTGTCTATATCCTTAGAGCAATAAGAAGCCATTGAAGTTTTCTCTTTTGTTGTCTTTTTCTTTTCTCTTCTCTTCTCTTTTCTTTTCTTTTCTTTTCTTTTCCCTCCCTCCCTCCCTTTCTCCCTTCCTTCCTTCCCTCCTTTCCTGTTTTGGGGACAGGGCTGTGTAAAAGAGGTAAGGAAGAGGCTAGGGGGATGAAAGCAAGAATGACCCGATCCAATTTACATGTGAAATAATTATGTTGGTTGCAATGTGGAGAAAAGATTGGAGAGAGGGCTAGAGTGGATGTGGGTAAATGAGTTTAGGAAGCTACTGAAGTGGCTCAAATGAGCTGTTCTGAAAGCTTTGAATATTGTGGTGACAGGGATGGAGAAAAGTGGTTAGATATGAGAGATATTTAGGAGGCAAAACTGACAGGAGTTGATGATGGACTAGATATGGGAGGGAGGCGAGATACAAGCTTGAGTCTAGGGTTTCTGATTATGAAGCTGAAGAGATGGTGATGCCATTCACTAAAATAGAGAACAATCAAAAAGGACCAGATTTGTTGGGGGGAAATAGTTGATTTGGGGCATATTGAGTTTTGAGGTACCATTGAATATCCAAGAGACTATTGTAGATACTGGTATGGAGCCCAGAGAAGAGGTCCAAGCTGAGATGTAAATTTAAGAGTCACTTCTATTAGGTCATTAAATATGAAATGTCACACATAGGTTGAGATGGATTCGCTTCTACTACAGCTTTTAGCTCATTAGTGTCCACCTTGGTCTCAGTTGCCCACATGGTTCATTTTCAAGATTAAAATCACCAGAACAGAAATTCTCAAACCATTGATGTACCGTGCATTCATTAGCCACATTCTTCCCAAACACTTCATTGATATTTCAAGCTGTCTGCACAGCATTGGTTCCATGAAGGAACTCATATTAGGAAATAACGTGAATTTTTTACTTATCCATGGTTTCACAAAAATTGCTCTAAAAAATTTTGAAAAATAATCACAAGCCAAACCATGCATTTGAAAGAATGAGGATGTACCGTCACAATAAAAATAAAACAGGAAATGTCAAACTGAAATGACAGAGATATCAACTGTCAAACTTAGTACCTAAGGAAATTGGACATTTCCTAATTAATAACCTAATATATAGGTAGTAATTAAGCTGTGGGAATAGAGGGGTTGCCCCCAGGAGTGAACAATGGATGAGAAGAGGAGAGTGTGTAGGTCCAAGTCTTGAGGAACTCCGACATTTATTTAATGACGGAGTAGAGGTAGATGAAGCTGCCTAGGAGACTGAGAAGAAATAGGAAGGCAGGAGAAGAGAGTTTCCTGGAAATAGGAAGAGTGGACAGTAATGTCAGTTATGGCTAGAGAGGTCAAGTAAGAAGAGGACCAAAAATATCTGATGGCTTTGATCACATGGAAGTCACTGTGAACTGTCAGCTGTATTAGGGAAGTGACAGTGCTGGAAACCAGACTGAAGTTGATTGAAGAGAAGAGTTGAAGGGGGTGAGAAAATATTGATTAATACAAGATAGTTTAATTATAAAATGAGTGACATGCCAGTAGAGTCCACAAGAAAAGGGTATTCTGTGAAGACTTAGAGTAATAATAGCAGTAGCTAACATATTACTATGTACCAAGCATTCTTCTAAACGTGCATGTATCCTTAAAACAACTCTATGAGGTGGATATTATTGTCCCATTTTATACATATAAGGAAACTGGGGGATAAGCAGGTTAACTAAGTTATCCGATGACAGAACAGGGGTTTGGACCCAAGCGGTATGATCAGTGTGAGTCTGTGGTCTTCTCCATTCCTCCAGACCACCTCGGTGTCTTCAACGCTACCTCTGCCACATAGTGCTATATCATGCCCTTTGGCTTCCATCCATGTCAAGGGCTTCTGGGAGATCGTGAGTAATGAGTAAGACTCATGTCTGTACTATGAATGTGATTTAGGTCTAAAGGCCAGAGTTACTAATTTAACAATGGGCAGGAAGAAAGCATGACTTGAATAAAAAGAATTATATCCAGTAGTTTGCTAGAGTCTTTAAGTAGAATGAATAAGGATTTTGGCAAAGTGGACCCAGGGGAATATATTTTTGAAACGTTTTGGGTTCATTAAGCCTTTTACCTGAGATTTCCTTCCAGTTTAAAACAAAATTCAATTACTTGAGGATTTTATTTACTTAATATCCCATTAACTAAGGATCTATTGTAATGATGTTTTGAAAACTAGATTTTTTGACATATTTATGTTTCTCAAGATATTTAGTCACTGGATAGGACCTTATAAAGGAATTCAGTAACTTTTTTCAAGTAGTTTATCGACTGTTACCATCTTAATATCTTCTTGGACTTTTCAAGTAAAAAAAAAAAACCCTTGAAATTTTCAGTACTTCATTGGAATAATTAGAAATAAAAGAACCTGTGAGGCTATGTTTCAAATTTATATATTTCAGGTCGGATTATCGTCCTTATGAAATAGTCAAACCGCCTCGCCACGTACCAGAAGAATATAAACCGAAACAGGGGAAGATTGATCTTGGCACCACCTACAAACGAGATTTTAATTCTTATAAAATGCAGCCTGTGGCAATAGTACGCCCTTTGGAAAGACAACAAGTTAAAAAAGGAAAATTGGACACTGTCCCAACCTATAAAGGTAACTTGCCATTTCAAAAATGAAGGAGCCAAAAAACTAAAACTCACTTCCAGCTTTAATATCAAATATCAAATTATAACTTTGGTGTGCTGCCAAACATAGCCCCAATGGCTTAGGAAAGAACATTTTTCTCTTTAGTCAAAGTAGTAGTATATAGTGCAAAAAAAGACCATTTGCTTGATTGAGAGTTAATAAACCTGGATTCCTGTCCAAATTCAGACACTTAATTAGGTTTCTGTATCTCAAAACATAAAAAACAAAGATGCCATTCAACAAGCATTATGTGACATTTGTCACTTTATGTCACATTTAGTTGGCATTGTTTCTTTCTTCCTATCCTAGAATGAGTTGAAACTCTACCGCGAGTGCTAAGTCTTTGAGAAGGTCAAATAAATAGCAACCTTCTTCTCCATTCAAGTTCTGAACCAACCTATAGAGCAAAAGAGTTAACAGATGGAGAAGCAAAATATTACTTTCATACTGATAAAAGCTAGGGTGGAGGATAAAGCTTTCATCAGAAAACAGATGATTCCTGATACTGAACCTCAGAACAAGGTAGGCTCATCTACCCCATGACAGGCAATCCTGGACAGTGACACAGGGACCTGCTCCTCACTTCTAGCATGGAGGAAGTGTGAGAAAGCTTTTTGTTTGCTGGCAACTGATTTGGAAGAGTGGGAGCTGCGCAATGTATGTTTTTCTTTCCAAAAGCCTATCTGATGCTAAAATTTCTATGATTTTGGGGGGATGGTGTCTTTACTGATTTTTTTAAATAGGCCGTCTTGATAGTAGATTATTTTTACATTTTCTTTCATTAGTAATGTAATTTCATATAGGATTACATTCTAAAATAATATAAATTAGTTATATCAAATAGCTGAATGGGTATGTCCTAATATAAAACTCTTTTGTAAGAGTGATGCCATCAACAATCAATGTAATGATTCACACTTTAAATAAAACATGTTTTTTCTTTCAATTTCACTTACCCATTCAATGGATAAGTAAATTGCAGGTTATCAATATACTGTGATCTGTAAGCCTACCTATTAGGGAGGTCAGGAACAATGATCCTTCTGTTTTTTAAAGCTGTGAGCATATAAAACGCTACACAGAGAACAAATTGTGAAGTCTATGCATGTGGTAAACAAGTATATTATAATCAAATGTAGCATGTAGTAACTGCTGAGATATGCATAGGAAATAATGTCTGTGCAAAATTTGACATAAAAATTGATGAAAATGACTTTACTTAGTCTTTTATATAACCATAGTAAGATTTTCTTTTCTTTCTTCCTACAAGATCTATTTTAAAAATCAGTAATATTGATGTCCCCTGACGCTGTGAACATCTACACACAACACAAACACACACTCACCAACATTAGTTCTGGCTTTCCATTACCTGGGTTTCCTGCAGGTTCCCATATTTTCACTCCCATAGTTCAAGGTTGAGGAATTCTGGGTTCCCTCTGGCTTTTTCTCTCCTGATCTTTCCTAGTCAGGAAAGGTTATGTTTTATATAATATTAATGTTTCCAGGTTTTCAGTCATGATACAACAGAAATACTAAGGGCCAAGGCTGAACTTCCACATTCTGTGTGACTGTGCTGCAGGTTTTACAGAAAACTACTTAAGGACAGGTCTGTAGCTGAACAGGAGTCATAATGGGAAGATACTGTCTCACTATCCTCTCAGAGTTAAAGGACAGAGGAAAAACAGAAATGGGACATGATAAGGCAAAAAAAACCCCTACAAGATGGTAAGCAGGGCAACATTTAGATTCTGGAGATGTGGATTTATGAAACTGGTGACTCCTCAACAAAAATGTATCTGCCCCTAGCAGTCTCAACTTAGAAATCCATTCATATTAAAGTATAGATGATGAAAATAGATCAGTATTTGATTTGATAAAAATAATCTCTAGTTTTAGGGATTACCCTTCTCTGTGCTACTCATTGTAGAGAATACAGAGATCTGGACTGTGGCATGGTTGTTGACTTTTAGAAACTTTACTATTGATAACCAAGGTAGTAAAAGATCTGTACACTGAAAACTATAAAATATTGATGAAGCTGGGTGTGTTGGCTCATGCCTGTAATCCTAGCACTTTGGGAGGCTGAGGCAGGAGGATTGCT
>VBSM01002223.1:1929707-1945904 GCA_008086735.1 Cheirogaleus medius
AAAAAAAAAAAAAAAAAAAAAGAGAGAGATTGATGAAAGACATTGAAAAAGGCACAAATAGAACAAATAGAAATATATCCTGTGTTTATGGATTAGAAGAATAATATTGTTAAAATGTTCATATTACTCAAAGCAATCTATAGATTCAATGCAATCTCTATCAAAATTCAAATGGCATTTTTTACAGAAATAGAAAAAACAATTCTAAAATTTATTTGGAATCACAAAAGACCCTAATTAGCCAAACCAATCTTGAGAAAGAACAAAGTTTGAAGCATCATACTTTCTGATTTAAAATTGTGTTACAAAGCTATAGAAATCAAACTAAAATAGTATGGTACTGGCATAAAAACAGACACATAGACCAGTGAAACAGAATAGAGAGCCCAGAAATAAACCCAAGTGTATATAGCCAACTAATTTTTGATGAGGGTGCAAGAATATTCAATGGAGAAAGAATAGTCTCTTTAATAAAATGGTGTTAGGAAAACTGGATATCTACATGCAAAAGAATGAAATTGGACCATTATCTTACACCACACACAAAAATCAACTCAAAGTAGATTAAAGATTTAAACATCTTAAACATAAAACCTGGAACCATAAAACTCCTAGAATAAAACATAGAAGGAAATTTCCTTGACATTGACCTTAGCAGTGATTTTTTGGCTATGACTCCAAAAGCACAAGCAACAAAAGCAAAAATAGACAAATGGCATTACATCAAACTAAAAAGCTTCTGCACAGCAAGGAAACAATCAACAAAACAAAAAGGCAACCTATGAATCGGGAGAAAATATTTGCAAATCATATATAAGGCGTTAATATTCAAAATACATAAGGAACTCATATAACTTCATAGCAAAAAAAAAAAAAAAAAAAAAAAAAAAAAAAAAAAAGCCAGATTAAAAACTGGCCAAAGGAACTGAATAAACATTTTTCCAAAGAAGACATACAAAGGGCCAACAGGAATATGAAAAGATACTCAACATTTCTAACCATCAGGTAAATGCAAATCAAAACCACTATGAGATACCACCTCACACCTGTTAGAATGGCTACTATAAAAAAGATAAAAGATAACAAGTGTTGATGAGGATGTGGAGAAAAAGGAATCCTTGCACACTGTTGGTGGGAACGTAAATTGTTACAAGCAATTCCTCCTTTGGGTGTATACCCAAAGTCAATGAAATCATTACCTTGATGAGATATCTGTACACCCATATTTATTGCAGCATTATTCACAATAGCCAAGATAAGGAAACAACCTGGTATCCACTAAAGAATGAATGGATTAAAAAATTGTGAGATAGATATAGATAGATAAGGGTCCAATTTCATTCTTCTGCACGTGGATATCCAGTTTTCCCAACACCATTTATTGAAGAGACTGTTCTTTCTCCATTACACATATATTCTTGCACCCTTGCCATAAATTAGTTGGCTGTATGTGCTTAAGTTTGTTTCTACACTCTCTATTTCATTGGTCGATGTGTCTGTTTTTATGCCCACACCATACTGTTTTGATTAGCTTTGTAATGTAATTTGACATCAGAAAGTGTGATGCCTCCAACTTTGTTTTCTTTCTCAAAATTGCTTTAGCTAAAATGAATGAATGGATAAAGAAATTGTGACATATATTTTTTAATGGAATATTATTCAGACTTAAAAAAAGAGATCCTATCATTTGTGACAATGTGCATGAACTTAGAGAGGACATGCTAAGTGAAATAAGCCAGACATAGAAATAAAAGTACGCATGATCTGACTTCAATGTCAAATCTGAAAAAGTTGAATACACAGAAGCAGAGAATAGAGTGATGGTTACCAGGGGCAGGGAGCTGGGGGAAATGTTGGCCCAGGCGTACAAAGTTGCAGCTAGATAGGATGAACAAATCTAGAGACCTAATGTACAGCATGATGACTGTAGTAATAATACTGTATTGTATACTGGAAATTTACTAAGAGTAGATTTCAGGTGCTTTCACCACACACACACACACACACACACGAGTGACTATGTGAGGAGATGGATATACTAGCTTTACTGCAGCAGTCATTTCACTATGTGTATGTATATGTTAAAACATCTTGTTTACCTTAAATATATATAATTTTTATTTTAAAAATAAAATCATATGGACTATGTAAAGGAACTTTACAACAGAGTTGAAGAAAAAAGCAGTAATAACATGAAAAATTAAATAGCCATCCTAGAAATAAATAATATTAAATATCACAAAGCAAAGACATAATTCACTAGAAAATTAGTGAAACAATCAGTGCTTCAAAAACTTACAGTGAAGCAATCAGTGCTTCAAAAACTGATACCACTTCAGGCCAGCCTGGGAATGCATTAGAGACTAGTGCATACTGATGTATAGAAATAGGAGGGACATCCCCCAAACTGGTATGAAATGAATAAAAAAGTATAAAACCAGAAACATAAAAGGGTTCTTCAGTGGACATGGTAAGGATATGAGGATTTCAGGGCTGAGAGATAGTAATTCTATAAAGGAAGGTTGAGATCAGATTGGGAAGAACTTCGATTGCCAGACTGAGGGGCTTGACATTTTTCTTATATCCATTAAAAATTTCTGTGAGTTCTGCTGCCAGGTAGGTTATAGTAGATGGTAGAAAACTATTACTTCCACTACAACTAATAAAAGTACAGATTTTTAAAAATCATTTTAATGGTATCAGACAGCTGGAGAAGCAAAGAACTGAAATTTCAGAGAGGGAGGAGCCCTTCCTAGGTGAGCTGAGATGGCCGATCATTTAATTCTCCAGGAGCATTTGTTAAATCCAGGCCAAGGCTGAAGACTGAGCTTGGCATAGCAGAGAGACTCTACTAGGGGAAGAGAAACCAGTCTAGCACTTGATATGTGGGCCGTTGTGACAAACTGGAATCTAGAAGAGCCCCAGATGCTTGGCTGGTTTTCCTCGTGGGACATTCAGTGAGTGTTTAGCGGGCATGGTGGGCTGGGAGAGTGGGCCAGAAAATTCCCACAGAAATATTCCACAGTCTTATTGGGAGTAGATCCTTAGGAAACAAAGTCTCGCTAGAATGACCCTACCACAAAGATACCTCAGGTGTTGTCCTTGAGACATCTGAGAGTAGGTCTGTTTTAAATATAACTTCAGCTTGCCGTAGTTCTCCAGCTCTGCCTCCTGGCATCCTTTTATTATAGATTCCTCTCCCATTTCCATCTGGCTCTTTATTTTCCACTTTAATTTCACAAGAATAAGAATGCTTAATCTAGCTTATCTTTTCTTGCCAATTTGTTTCATAGGTCTCTGCTAGTCTATTTTTTAATTTAATTTAATTTTAATTTTTTTTTAAGAGACGGTCTCATTCTGTTGTCCAGGCTGGAATGCAGTGATGTGATTATAACTCACTGCAGCCTCACATTCCTGGGCTCAAGTGATCTTCCCTTAGCCTCCCTAGTAGCTGGGACCACAGGTACATGCCACCAGGCCTGCCTGATTTTCTTAAAAAAGTTTTTTAGAGATGAGGGTCTCACTATGTTGCCTAGAGTAGTCTCACACTCCTGGCCCCAAGTGATCCTCCTGCCCCAGCCTCCAGAGTAGCTGGGACTGTAGGCATGAACCACTGCACCCGGTTCATCTGCTAGTCTACAGGTTGTCTATTCTTGGGTCAGGTACGCATTCTCATCCAAACATCAGAAGCTTAATCATTTATGTAGTCCAAAACTTGGCCATTTTGGCAGAGATATTTATGGATAAGGAAGTTTTCTCTTTGAAAGAGATATCCACATAAGTGTTTGAGGTTTGGGCTTTCCAATAAATGTTGCGTAGACTTTAGTCCAGATTCTGATACATTATCTTGTATAGTAAACTTGTCTTTTATGAATTAATTTTTGGTATTTACAGATACAAATTTTTGGGTGAAGTCAATTCTATCATATTTTCCAGCTTACCATCTTTCTCATCTAGAAATAGAAAACATAAATAATCCTCAGTTGAAATATAAACACTTCAGTTTTCCATCCATGGTCTAGGCAAACTGCAGAAGGCAGCTGAAGGTATGTAACTTTAAGCCTGAAATCTTAGCCCTGATGTTCGCTTCTAAATTCTACATAAAATTTTAAATACTTTTGAAAGTACAGTCCAGGTCCCTGGCCTCTAGATAGCCCTCTATCTTTTGGGAATGCCTTAAAGTCCATTTCATGAGGAGGAAGAGTTGAAGCCAATGATCTTTTGAGGATAGTACAAGTTACCCTGTATCTTTCCTCAAGGAGTTCTTTAGGCTTCCTAGAGTATAATGGAGTGGAAGTTTTCTCTCCTTTGAGGAGTTCCTCCAAAGCAAGTAGTAATATCCTCATCACTTTTGCCCACACAGCAGGACACTTGATTTTATTTTAAGCCTTAGATTTTATGGCTTCCTTTAGCATTTTTTGTGAAGCATAGTGAAAATCCTAACCAGTTCCTAGGAATTCAACCATAATCTTCCAAACTCTGTCCTCACCTACGACAGTCTGTTTGGCTTTCAAGACCTACCCACAATCGGGCTCAGATGTGCCCTTGCCTGGTTATGTGCAGATGAATCTGGAAATGGAAAGTTATGTGCATTAAAGTGAGGAGATGGATAGAGGAAGGTGGAAATGAAGAAAAAAGAACAAATCTGAATCAGAGAAACGTTACACTTGACGCTAATGTTTGGATTTCTAAAGGAAATGGAAGGATATTTGGCAATGAGAGAAGTCAGTCATGATTTTTAGAAGACGGTTGTTTTCTTAAGAATTTAAAAATGTTTTATTTCTTTGTTTTTAATTTTCAAGATGATTATAGAGCGTGGGACATTCAGAAAAGTGAACTTTATAAACCAGAACAAACTTACCATCCCCCTACTGTGAAATTTGGAAATTCAACTACATTTCAAGATGACTATGTTCCACGGGAGATAAAGCTCAGGCAAAGCTTTAAACCCTCCTCTGTGGTCAAACGTTCTATGGTCCCTTTTAATGGTGATACCAGTTATTGCCTTGATTACGTACCTCATCAGCTAGAATTCAAGTTTGAAAGGCCAAAAGAAGTTTACAAACCGACTGACCAACCCTTTGAAGATCTCACAACTCACCGGAATGACTTTCAGGGTCTTGCTGGTGAAACTGCAAAAATCTGCAAACCTGCGTATACCAGAGTGACCCAAAATGCTCAATTTCAAGGAAGCACCGAATTCCGTGAAAGTTTTCAATCGTGGGAAATCCCACCACCTGCACCCAAGAGAGTAGCAGAGTATGTGCCCCCTACAGGGAACATGGAGCTGAACAGCACGAGCCATCTAGACTACCTTCCGTATCAGGCCAATCGCGTTGTTCCCATCCGGCCAGTTTCCCGTAGAAGAAGTAACAATTTTCCTTTCCAAGGAAAAAGCACCATGAAGGAAGATTTTCCAGCATGGGAAAGTTGCCATCAAGGCCTTATTAAGAAGCAGCAGCAGATCCCCAACCCATCTGGAAAATTTGACGGTTTGAGCACTTTTAGATCTCACTATGTGCCACATGAATTGATTCCAACAGAGAGTTGCAAACCTTTAAATGTTACTGTTAAGAGTTCTGTTCCATTTGATGATGTAACCATGTACTCTATAGAGTACACACCGAAGAAACAGGAAATCTGCCCAGCTAGTTATCCCTCCCCTCCTGGTTATATGTTTGAAAATACAAATGCCCAAGGTCATAAATTCTTCCGCAAGATCACTCCCGCAGTGAAGGCCCTCTAATCATCAAATTGTGCTTAAGAGGAAGCTAACTAGCAAGGTGTTGGTTTTTCAAGGGAAACCCCAGTTTTTATAGTCAGAAAAATTTTTGAGAGGTATAATAAATTATTTTTTAGGTTTTAAACAAGAAAATTGGAAAATGTATCATAGGAGATCAGAATCTTAAAATCCATTTGTACTGACACTTTAATCAAGATTGTTCTTTAATATGCATTTCTCAAGGTTGAATAATGTACATTCTCCTGTGAACTCTTTCTTTCTTTCTTTCTTTTTCTTTCTCTCTCCTTCCTTCCTTCCTTCCTTCCTTCCTTCCTGGCTCAAGTGATCCTCCTGCCTAAGCCTCCCGAGTAGCTGCGACTACAGGCATGCACCACCATGCCCATTAATTTTGATATATATATATATATTTTAGTTGTCCAGCTAATGTCTTTCTATTTTTTTAGTAGAGACGGGGTCTCGAACTCCTGAGCTCAAATGATCTTCCCACCTTGGCCTCCCAGAGTGCTAGGATTACAGACGTGAGCCACCACACCTGGCCTCTTGTGAACTATTTCAATACCCAACATACTCTTTTGTAGCTTGTCCCCAATCTATTACTATTTACACTTCTGTTTATAATTGTGGCATTTGTATGGTTATGCACGTTACAGTTGTCATTTATCAAGCACATTAGGACTATCTAGAAAACCATGGGAAATGATTAAATTCCTCCTCCAAGAGAATGAGATTCATTTTCCTCAGACTTCTGGTGTACACCAAGTCAAGTTTTGGTTTGTGGCATAGAGACTGCTCCGCTGCTCTGCACCGTGTTCAAGTTAACAAGAGGCATTGTGGTATGGCAAGGAAAGGCTCTGTGGGTCAGGAATCAGAGGACTTGAGTTCTAATGACATCAGTTTCTATTTGTGCCACCTTAGGCAAGTGACTCATGTCTCTGAGCCTCAGTGTCTTCATTTGTAAAAAGGAAATCTGTTCTCAAAAAGTTTGTTTTGAGCATCAGATCACATTATGCATTTTAATCCATAAAGTAAAAGTACACATGTAATGGATTGTGTTAATAAATCACTCAATCTCTTTTTGTACTTGTTTTTTTTCCTTTTCAAATTAGGATAATTACCTACCCAATCCTCATTTTCTAGCCAGTGGCCAGGATGGTAAAATAACCTAATCTGCACTGAGCTTACGAGTAGTGTGTACTTCTCAGAAGAGCCTTGTCCTCTTAAAGCTTCATGAACACCCGAGAAGTTTTATGGAGAATGGAGAGTTTGGATTGGGGCAAATACCATGGTCTGAATGACAGTATTTGCAGAGAGAAAAAAGTATTTGCTAGAGTAGTTTTCGGAAGACACTGACAGCTCTCAAGAAATCTTCAGGGTAAACTCAGGTAATTTATGCATCTAGTTGCCACACCCATAATCACTGTTCAGAAGCAGAACTAGGCCCAGTGTGGGTCAGAATCACCTTGTTCACCTCTTCCAGAAGATAAGTGCTGAGAAGGGAGGAAAGGAATGATGCCAGTAAGTGAAGCAGAAGCAACATATTGCATTTATAAATGCTAGAAATTTCCTAATGAATTAAACTCTTATTGGGTGGTTGGTTTTTTTAAAAAATAAATGTTTGCAATGTGGAAGAATATGATTTATTTTAGCATAAAGTAAATTTTAGTTTTTTATGGCTTCAAAATTGTTTCAAAATATACTTTATTGATAATAGATTCATCAATATTTGGTTAAAATATTTTTAATTATTTGAAAGTAATGTGTTATTTACATTTGCATTTATTAGTGAAAATTGTTCTGTGAAAGTGTAACATTAATAAAACATCAATAAAAGGAATGGATTGTCCTAAAATCATTTCTGTACCTAATTTTCTGTGGAAAAGAGAGCTTTTAAATAAAGTCAAGTCTTAGTTAAACTACATGTAAGCAGATATTCTTACTTTTTAAATAGAAAATGTTATTATATAATCAAAATTAAAAATCAGAACTCTCTTATCATGGTCCATATTCCAATGCTGGATATTGAAATCCCTCTATAATTTGATAGGGATGGCCTCCTCCCTGGACAAAAGTGACCCTTAATAAGACATCTCATCGGGCCTACTAAGGCAGTTCACTACGGGCTGAGGAGACAAGGATGAATAATGTGTCTCCCATAATCTAACACATGATAGGCAGGAGATGGCAGCTGAGCTGCATCTTGAAAGATAAGTGGGAACTTGCCAGATCGAGAAAAATAGAAGGTGGGGACAGCACACAAATGGGCACAGAGGGATCTATGTCTTTGTGCAAGAGCTGAAGAGACATCTAAGCTCTGGCGGTGGAAAGCCAGTGATCCCTGATTCGTCCTCTTCCTAGGTCTCCTTGAAATACTGTGCAGGAACACACACTCACACACACACTCACACAACATTTTAACAGCATTAGAAACTATAATATTACTTAACAACCTGCCAGTTTCTAGAAGGAATTTCCACTAAGCCAAACTTCGATGAATCTGATGAAGGAATAAAATTTAGAGAGAAAATTTGGGAGGAAATTTCCACCCTATCTCCTTGCATGCTGTCATGGAAAATAAGACTGCAGACTCAGAAATTAGAAATAAAGGCTATCTTGTTTATAGAAACTGTATGGACAACACAAAGAGTGAACCTAATGTAAACTGCAGACTTTGGGTGATCAGTGTCAGTGTAAGCTCATCGGTTGTGACAAATAGTGGGGGAGACAGTGCATGGGTGGGGCAGGAGGTATATGGAAACTCTGTATTTTCCACTCAGTTTTGCTGTGAACCTAAAACTGCTCTATAAAATACGGTCTATTTTGAAAATAATAATTTTAAAAGCCTTCACAGCGGCAGGGGAGTGCTCACCAGTAGAGGTTGGGAACCCCACATCCCAGATTCTTAATACATCAAATTTACAGGTTTTCTTTTATACAAAACTACAGTCTAAGGCCCTCTCTGAGAATCGCTGTGCAAGAGGAGGAGCATCATAATACTCACAAAGAGGAGGGGAGACCACAAGTCCCAAGATCAGGTGTTGGTTCGTTCTGAGGCTGTGAAGGGAAATATGTTCCATTCCTTTGTCCTAGCTCCTGGTGGTTTGCTGGCGATATTTAGGGTTCCCTGGCGTGTAGAGCTCTGCCTTCATCTTCACATAGCATTCTCCCTGTGCACACACACCTCTTTTAAAATTTGCCCTTTTTATAAGAACACCAGTCATGTCATATTGGGGCCCATCCCAGTGAGCTCGTCTTAACTTGATCATCTGCAAAGACCCGTTTCACAGTCAAGTGACGTTCACAGGCGCTGGGGTTTAGAACCGCATCTTCTTGGGGAATACACTCCAAACCATAAAAGATGGCAAATAAGACAATAATGGCTGAGAATTTCCCTCAAATTAATGTGAGACACTAAATCACAGATCCAGGGAGCTCAGAGAACACTATGCAGGATAAATGCCCAAAGAAACACTACAGCTATTCACATTATTTTCAAACTATACAAAATTCAAAGATAAAGAAAAAATCCTGAAAGAAGCCAGAGGGAAAAAAGCACTTCACCTATAGAGGAGCAAAGATAAGAATTATATCCAACTTTTCCTCAGAAACCATGCAAGCAAGAAGAGAGTGAAGTGAAATATTTAAAGTGTTGAGGGAAAAAAACCCACCAACCTAGAATTCTGTACCCTGAAAGATTACCTTTCAAACATGAAGGAGAAAGAAAAACTCAAAACAAACAAAAATTGAGGGAATTGGTTGCCAGTAAACTTGCCTTGGGAGAAATGTTAGAAGTTCATTAGGGAGAAGGCAAAGCATATAGATCAGTAACTCAAATCCACATTAAGAAAGGAAGAGCACTGAAATAGGAATAAGTCAAGGTAAAATAAAAGCTTTTTTCCCCTGATTCTTAATTGATCTAACAGGTAACAGTTTGTTCAAAATCATAATAGCAATAATGTATTTGATTATATATTATATATATATACACACCTTACATATATGCTTATGTATGCTTACATACAAGTGAAATGAATGACAGCAATGATACAAGGGATAGAAGGGAAGGATTAGGATTGTTTTGTTATTGTAAGGTACTCACACTACCTGTCAAGCATTATAGTGTTATTTCAAAGTGGACTTGTTGTAAATGTATACTGCAAACTCCAGGGAAACCAGTACAAAAAGAAGTATAACTTGTATGCTAAGAAAAAAAGAAGACAATCATAAAATGCTCAATTAAAACCACAAAACACGAGATTGGGCACATTCCCAGTGTTTTGCCAGGTGTGGTGGCGCACGCCTGTAGTCCCAGCTACTCACAGGGCTGTGGCAGGAGGATCACTTGAGGCCAGGAGTTTGAAGCTGCAGTGAGCTATACTCATGCCTGTGAATAGCCACTGCATTCCTGGGCAACAAAATGAGACCCCCTCTTAAAAAAAGAAAAAAAATACCAAAGATGAGAATAGAGTAGTAGTGAAAAACAGAAACAAAGAACAGGAAGAACAAATAGAAAACAGTACAAATATGGTAGATATTAATCATATATCAATTTGAATGTCAATGGTCAATCACCAATTAAAAAACAGAAATTGCCAGAGTGGATCAAAAACAATATCCAACTATATGTTGCCTATGAGAAACCCATTTTAAATATAAAAACACATACAGATTAAAAGTGAATGGATAGAGAAAAATATAGCATGCTAACACTAATCAAAAGAAAACAGGAATAGCTATATTAATTTCAGACAGAGTAAACTTCAAAGCAAGCAATGTTAGCCAGGATAAAGAAGGGTATTACAGAATGATAAGGGGATCCACTCTCCAAGAAGACATAACAATAGTTAATGTGTATGTGCCTTAACAACAGAACATCAAACTACATGAGGCAAAAACTGATGAAAAACAGATGAATCCACTATCATAGTTGGAGACTTCAACACTTCTCTAGTAGAAATAGATTCAATAGGCAGAAAATCAGTACGGACATAATTGAACTCAACAGCACCATCAATCACCTGGATATAATTGACATCTATAGACAACTTCATCCAACAACAGCAAATCACACATTCTTCTCAAGCTCACATGGAACATTCCCCAAGACAGACCACATTCTGGGCCATAAAACATACCTTAACAAATTTAAAAGAACAGAAATCATACAATGTCTGCTCTCAGACCACAATAGAATTAAACTAGAAATCAATAACAGAAAGATAACTGGAAAATCCCCAAATATGTGGAGATGTTAAACAACACATTTCTAAATAACACAAGGATTAAAAAAAAAAAATCTCAAGAGAAATTTAAAATTATTTTGAACTAAATTAAAATGAAAATGGGCCGGGCGCGGTGGCTCACGCCTGTAATCCTAGCTCTCTGGGAGGCCGAGGCGGGCGGATCGCTCGAGCTCAGGAGTTCAAAACCAGCCTGAGCAAGAGCGAGACCCCGTCTCTACTATAAAAATAGAAAGCAATTAATTGGCCAACTAAAAATATATAGAAAAAATGAGCCGGGCATGGTGGCACACGCCTGTAGTCCCAGCTACTCGGGAGGCTGAGGCAGGAGGATTGCTCGAGCCCAGGAGTTTGAGGTTGCTGTGAGCGAGGCTGATGCCGCGGCACTCACTCTAGCCCGGGCAACAGAGTGAGACTCTGTCTCAAAAAAAAAAAAAAAAAAAATGAAAATGCAATTTAAAAAATTGTGGAATGTAGCAAAAACAGTGCTGGGGGAAATTTATGGCATTGAATGCATATATTTGAAAAGAAGAAAGATCTTAAATCAATATTCTAAGTTTACACCTGAGGAAAGCAGGAAAAGAAGGGCTAATTAAATCCACAGTAAAATGAAGAAAAGAAATAATTAAAATTAGGGCAGAAATCAATGTAACTGAAAGCAGGGAATCAATAGAGAAAATTGATGAAATCAACACTGGTTTTTTTATAAGATCAATAAACTCAATAAGCCTTTAGCAAGGCTAAGAAAAAAAGAAAGGACACAAATTACTAATATCAGAAACAAAAGAGGGGAAATCATTCTAAATCCTATGTACATTAAAAGCATAATAAAGCAACACTATGAATGATTCTGTGCCCACACATTTAATAACCTAGATGAAATCAATCAATCCCTTGATACAATCTGCCAAAACTCACACAAAAAGAAATAGACAATCTGAATAGGCCTATTTCTAATAAAGAAATTGAATCAATAATTGATAATCTTCCAAAACAGAAAGCACCAGACTCAGATGGGTTCCTGGTTAATTCTACCAAACATTTAAGACAGAAACTGTACCTGTTCTCTATAGTCTCTTTCAGATGATGGCAGCAGAGGTAATACTTCTCCTAACTCATTCTATGAGGCCAGCATCATCCTGATACAAAAACCAGACAAAGACATTACAGGAAAAGAAAACTACAGACCAATATCTCTCATGAACATAAATGCAGAAATCCTCAGCAAAATATTAGCAAATTGAACTCAACAATTTATCAGAAGAATTATACACCATAACTAAGTAGGATTTATCCTAGTTATGTAAGGCTGGTTCGACATTCGAAAATCAGTTAATATAATCGATCACATCGACAGGCTAAAAAAGAAAAATCACATCACATATTGATATATGCAGAAAAAGCATTTTACAAAATCCAACACTGATTCATGATAAAAACTCTCAGTAAGCTAGGAATAGAGGACCTTCCTCAACTTGATAAAGAATATCTATAAAAACCTATAGTTAATATCATGCTTAATGGTGAGAAACTCAAAGCTTTCCCACTAAGATCAGAAACAAGGCAGGATGTTCTCTCTCATTATTTTCAACATCATACTGGAAGTCCCAGCTAATACAATAAGACAAGAAAGGGGATAAAAGGTATACCGATTGGGAAGGAAGAAATAAAACTATCTTTGCCCATGGTATGATTGTCTATGCAGAAAATCCAAAAGAACCAATAAACTCCTGGAACTGATAAGCAATTATAGCAAGGTTGCATGCAAGGTTAATATACAAAGTCAACCGCTTTCCTGTATACTAGCAATGAACAAGTGGAATACCACTTACATTATCAATCCCCAAAATGAAATACTTATGTATAAATCTAGCAAAATATGTACAAGATCTACATGAGGAAAATTACAAAACTCTGATGAAAAAAATCAACAAAGAACTAAATAAATAGAAAGTCTATGCTAGTGAATAGGAAGACTCAATATTGTCAAGACATTAGTTCTTCCCAACTTTATCTATAGAGTCAATGCGATCCTAATCAAAATCTCAGCTAGTTATTTTGTAGGTATTGAAAAACTGATTTTAAAGTTTATATGGAAAGGCAAAAGACCCTGAATAGCCAGCAGAATATTAAAGGAAAAGAACAAAGTTGGAAGATTGACACTACCCACCCTCAAGACTTACTAAATCTACAGTATTCAGAATAGTGTGGTATGAGCACATGAACTGACACGATCAGTGGAACAGAATAGAGAACTCAGACCTACATGAATAGAGTCAACTGATCACTGAAAAAGGAGCAAAAGCAAAACAATGGAGGAAAGATAGTCTTTTCAATAAAAAGTGCTTAAACAACCAGACATCCACATGCAAGGAAAAGATGAATTTAGACTTTAGACCCTTCACAAAAATTAATTCAAAATGGATCACAGACTTAAATGTAAAAACACAAAACTATAAAACTCCTAGAAGATGACATAGGAAAAAATCTTGGTGACCATAGGTATGGTGATAATTTTTATTCATTCATTTTCCTCAAATCAATAGAGGTCTTTTATTGCATCATTAAAATATCGCAAACCAGTCTTAGGAATCATCTGGCATCCTGTTTCTGTAGCTGGACAACTCTTACGTCTTATTCATCAGCCTGCCGAACTGTTCCTTTTTCAGAAACTTAGATATCATCCAAATTTTTCTGATATCATTGTTTATAACCGTTGTGGCTTGCTGAATCAAAGCAGCTGGGCTTGAAACAATGTTGTTTCCTTCAAGGATTAACAATCTGGGCTTGAGATGCTAAACAAGCAACACCTGGCCAGACCCAAAACCTGTGGATGTATTTTTCACCGAAGAAATTTCTCAGTTCAACAAGAGAGCCATTACTTTGGATAATGACATTGTTGGGGGAAGTGAGCACACACAGACCTTGTCTTGTAACGGAAGCCCAGTACCACCCTTGATCATGTTCTGTATGACAACAAATACGGCAAATGGTAGCTGGTTCCTTTCTATTTCCCCACCATTTGTCAAACCGGAGCCTCTTTTTCTTCCCAAGGAGACTGATGTGATTGAAGTCCCTCTACAGGGTCCCACAATAACTGTGCACCCCTTCAGAGTGATGTAGATATTTTCTGGAATGCCAACAGTCTTACTGCTGAGAATGGACTTTATTCTCACAGTAGATGCGGCAAAGAGTGGTGACTTTTTAGACACAACACTAAAGGTACAAACAAAAGAAATAACTGATAAACTGAACTTCATTAAAATTAAACTTTTGCTTTGCAAAAGACACTGTCAACAGAATGAGAAGACAAGCCACAGATTGGGGGACAATAGTTGCAAAAGATATATCTGAAAAAGGACTGTTATCTAAAATATACAAAGAATTCTTAAAACTCAACAATAAGAAAACAAACAACCCAATTAAAAAATGGGCCAAAGACCTTAATAGACACCTCACCAAAGAAGACTTAGTAAGCTGGCAAGTAAGCATTTGAAAAGATTCTCTACATCATATGTCATCAGGGAAATGCAAATTAAAACAGTGAGATATCACTATACAACTATCAGAATGGCCAGAATCCAGAACACTGACAACACTAAATACTAGCAAGAATGTGAAGAAACGGGGACTCTCATACATTGCTGATGGAAATGCAAAATGGTACAACCACTTTGAAAGACAGTTTAGCAGTTTCTTACAAAACCAAACATATGCTTACCATATAATCCAGCAATCATTCTCCATGGCAATTTACCCAAAGAAGCTGAAAATTTATATCCACAAAAAAACCTGCACATGGATGTTTATAGCAGCTTGATTCATAACTGCAAAAATTTGGGAGCAACCAAAATGATCTTCAGTAGGTAAATGGATATTTAAACTGTGGTACATCCAGATAATGGAATAGTATTCATCAATAAACAGCACTGAGCTATCAAAAGGTGAAAAGACACAGAGGAACCTTAAATGTTTATTACTAAGTAAAAGAAGCCAATCTGAAAATACTATATGCTGTATGATTCCAACTATATGACATTTTGGAAAAGGCAAAACTTTGGAAATAGTAAAAAGATCAGTGGTTGCCAGGGGTTTGGGATGAAAAGTGAGAGCAAGGAGGATTTTTAGGGTGGTGAAAATAATCTGTGTGATACGCTAATGGTGGATACATGTCATTATACATTTGCACAAACCCATATAACATATAACACCAAGAGTGAACTCTTACATAAACTATGGACTTTGGTTGATAAAGATGCATCAATGTATAATAGGTCCATCAATTGTATTAATAACAAATGTACCACTCTGGTGGGAGATGCTGATAATGTGGGAGGGCTGTGCAGGTGTTGGGACAAGGAGGCATATGGGAAATCTCGGTACCTTATGAACAATTTTGTTGTGCAACTAAAACTGCTCTTAAAAAAAAGAGTCTTTTTAAAAGGGTATTGGTACCTCTTGCTCTCCCAACTACCACCTGCTTCTGTACCTGTGTCAGGCTGTTTGTTTGGGTCTTCTTCTGCTCTTGACATTCTTTTAAATATGATTCACAAGATGTAAATGAGTGGGCTGTGGGAATTAGAGTGAATTTTGTGTGATCTGCCCTGAATCTTGTAACTTACACTCCAAAGGACAGTCCAAGGCTTTGAACCCCATTGGGGTTGCTCCTAGACTAACAAGGTGACAGCCAAAGTGACATACCCAAGGACACTAAAAACATAACACAAATAAGCTGCCTACATTTATAAGGATGCTACTAGATAATAAAAGTAAATTTATTTTTGAATTACTTAAGGATCATGAAAGAGAAACATTAACTCTCATGTTATAAAAACAGTAGTAAAATACAGTACACAGGAATGTCATTTGAATGACAAAAGTATAATTGCAAATGAAAAATAGCAACTTTTAACTTTAAATACAAAGGTGAAGCAATTTAGTAAGAATTTTGTTAATAAGAAAATATATGTCCCATGTCTTTATTACATACTGTACAAAATAAAATATTGCACCTTTAGTTCATATAATAAATATATACAAAGAGTATTTTACAAATGATCTTTCTTTTAATTTAATAACCTTCAACAATCACAATGTGAGTGATGATTAACAACTCATGGGTTGGTGTATTCTCTACACTTTCCCCCATCTCCAGCCACCAAACCCTCCACGCACGGCAGTGACCCCCATCTCCAGCCACCAAACCCTCCATGCATA
>VBSM01002223.1:1958249-1999850 GCA_008086735.1 Cheirogaleus medius
AAAAAAAAAAAGGAGTAGAGGGAGACCATTTAGGAGGCCATTGTAGTCATCCAGGTAAGAGATGTTGGTGGCCTGGACTGCCATGGAAGCCAGAGATAGGGAGAGAGTAACAGGTGCCAGGTACAGTCATGGGATACACAATGACATTCAGTCAATGCCGAACTGTACAGATGATGGTGGTCCCAGAAGATTATAATAGAACTGAAAAATTCCTATCACCTAGTGATGCCATAGCCCTTGGAAGATGACAGGGCAATACATGCTCACGTGTTTGTGGTGATGCTGGTGTAAACAAATCTACTTCACTGCCAGTCATATAAAAGAATAGCACATACAATTATGTACGGTACATAATGCTTGGTAATATATGACTATGTTACTGGCTTATATATTTACTATACTTTTTATCATTATTTTAGAGGGTACTCATTCCACTTATTTTAAAAAAGTTAACTGTAAAACAGCCTCAGACAGGTCCTTCAGGAGGTATTCAAGAAGACACTGTTATCACAGGAGATGACAGTTCCTTGCATGTTCTTGCCCCTGAAGAACTCCCACTGGGACGAGATGTGGAGTGACCCTGTGTAGGTCTAGGATAATGTGTGTGTTTGTGTCTTAGCTTTTAACAAAAAAGTGTAAAAAGTAAAAAATAAATAATTGTAAAAATAGAAAAGAACTTATAGAATAAGGATATAAAAATATTTTTGTATAGCTCTATAGGTATTTGTGTTTTAAGCTAAGTTTTATTACAAAAGAGTCAAAACATTAAAAAAATAAAAAGTTGATAAATTTTAAAAGTTAAAAAAAAGAGAAAAGCAAACTCCACTCTTATTTAAGCCCCACAAAAAGATAAAAAGTTTATTTTATTATCTGCTAAGCCACTGTGCCAATATCCTAATCAAAATAGTTTCTAAACACAGGAATAAAGCAGTTCATTGAATACATTAGGAAGATTTAATCTGTAAAGCTAAATGAAATATCACTGGGCTTGATGAACTTTGTATATAGAGGAAGAAATATATGTCTATTTTCAGTGCTATCTTTTTTTCCTTTTAGGGTGGTTTCTGTTTGTTTAATAGCCAAATAATCTGTAATTTTAAATAGTACATATTAAGTAATAATTCAGTAGAATATATACTATTGAGGATGGCACTAAAGAAATCCTTTTTTTTTTTTTTTGAGACAGGGTCTCTCTGTTTTGCTGAGCTACAGTGCAGTGGTGTCATCATAGCTCATAGCAAGTTCAAACTCCTAGGCTCAAGCGATCCTCCCACCTCAGCCTCCTGAGAAGTTGGGACTACAGGTGTGCTCCTCCATGCCCAGCTAATTTCATAATTTAACAGGAAACTGTCAATTACAAGAGGTGATAGACACCAGAAATAATTCCATTTTCAGGCAGTTAAATTCAGGACCAGGGCAGGAGAGATGTGTGCTGCCCTAGGGTGGGGCCAGTACCTCCTTCCGTCATCACAGTTGGAGTCAGAGCTGTTGTGGTGCTGACAAGCTGTGTGGCGCTGCTGCATCCTCACAGCATGACCCATGCAACGTCCAGGACACTGGAACAAAAGCACAGCACAGTGTAAACCTGTGAGCTCCTGCATGCTATGTACCCTAAGATCATATACCAAGGCGGGATAGCCAAAGACGAGTTATAAGGGGACCACCTGTTGGAGGATCAGAGTGCAGCTCTGTGGACCAGATACCCCTCCCTCAGAGCCAGGAAGATGCCTAAGCTTCCCCTCCCTTCCTCTCCACCTCTGAAACTTAGATCACCTTTGGGGAGAAGGAAAAGGACTGGGTAAATCTTGAATCAAATGGGCTTAAGTCCGGAAATGACTGAGCTTAAAACCATTAAGTAACTGTCAAATTTGGGTATTTCTCTTGCGAGCAAAAATGAAGGCTTGTATGCTAAGTTTAACAACAAGGAAAGAAATGAAAAATTTTGATGTGCAATCCTTAAATTTTTACTAGTAATAATAATGTCTATTGATTTTTTGTTATAATTTATACTTGAAAAAGTCTTTCCCATCATGATAGTTCTATTTGTGTCTAATAACTTATATATTTAGCTCCTTAATCAAGTCATAATTTATTTTGGTATATAATCTGAATTTGGGCTCTGATTTTACTTATTTTTCTTTTATTAGTAAGAAGCTTTATTAGGTTATAATTCACAAACCATACAATTCAATATTTAATGTATATAATTTAATGGTGATTTTAGAGTTGTATGATCTTTACCACAATCAATTTTAGAGCATTATCATCATGCCCAAAAGAAACCCCCTACCTTTAGCAGTCACTCCTAATTCCTCCTATCAGCTCTCCCAACAGGCCTAGGCGACCACCAATCTACTTTTGTCTCTGCAGATTCACTCATCCTGGACACTATGGATAATGGTATCATCCCATTTATGTGGTCTTTTGTGTCCATTGCCCTTCACTCACCATGGTGTTGTCAAGGTTTAGTGATGTTGTAGTGTGTACGAACACTGCATTCCTGTTAGTGGCCAAACATTCCACAGGGCAAGCATGCCATGTCAGGTATCCTCAAACTACAGCTCGCGGGCCACATGCGGCCCGCCGAGGACATTTATCTGGCCCGCTGGGTGTTTTTGCCTGTTTTGTTTTTTTACTTCAAAATAAGATATGTGCAGTGTGCATAGGAATTTGTTCATAGTTTTTTTTTAAACTATAGTCCGGCCCTCCAACGGTCTGAAGGACAGTGAACTGACCCGCTGTTTAAAAAGTTTGAGGACCCCTGTCTCGTCAGTTGCTTCCTCTTTTTGGTTATTAGGGGTTATTATTATTTGCGTTGTTTCCACTCTTTGGTTATTATGAAGAATTCTGCTATGAACATTCATACAAATTCGTACAAACTATTGTGTGGACATATATTTTCATTTCTTTTGAATACAGACCTAGGTCCTATAGTAGCTCTGTGTCTAACAATTTGAGTAACTGTCAGACTGTTTTCCAAAACGGCTGCACCATTTCATTCACACATTTCCACCAGCAGTGTAGGAAGATTCTAATTTCTCCACATCCCCACTAGCATGTGTTACTATCTCTTTTTTGGACTAATGCCATCCTAATACCGCTGTAAATGTACAGTGGCACTCATTGCGGTTTTGATTTGCGTGTCCCTGATGACTAATGGCAAGCATCTTTGCACGTGCCTCTTGGCCATTTGTATATCTTTAACCGAGGATTGTCTATTCAGACCCTTTGTTGATATTTTAATTGGGTTGTTTGTGGTTTTATTATTGAGTTGTAAGTGTTCTTTATATATTTGAGGTATAAGGTCCTTTTCAATGTATAATTTTTAAGTATTTTCTCCCATTCTGTGGGTTGTCTGTTTCCCTCTTGATGGTGTCCTCTGTAGCACAAAAGTTTTTAACTTTGATTTAGTCTAATTTATCTATTATGGTTTTTCTTTTTTATGCTTTTGGTGTTATATGTAAGAAATCACTTCCTAATCTAAAGCATGAATATTAATGCCTACGTTTTCTTCCAACAGTTTTATAGCATTAGCTCCTAAATTTAGGTCTTTGATCCATTTTAAGTTAATTTTTTGTATTTGGTGTAAAGTAGTGGGTCCGATTTCATTTTTTTGTATGTGAATATCCAGTTGTCCTACACCATTTGTTAAAAAGACTACTCTTTGCACATTGAATGGTCTTGTCAGTCTTATGGAAAATCAACTGACATAAATATATGGGTTTATTTCTGGACTCGATTCTTCTATTTAACTGATCTATATGTCTACCCTATGCCAGCACCACACTGTCTTGACTACTGGTAGCTTTTTAGTAAGTTTAGAAATAAGGTAGTCTGAGCATTTCAACTTTGTTCCTTTTCAAAACTGTTTGGGTTATTCTGAGTCCCTTCTATTATCATATAAATTTTTGGATCAGCTTGTCAATTTCTGCAAAGAAACCACATGAGATTTTGATAGGGATTGCATTCAATCTGTAGATAAATTGGGGAGTATTGTGTTACAGCAATAATGTCTTATATCTTTCCATTTATTTAGATCTTCTTTAATTTCTTTAAAAAATATTTTGTAGTGTTATACCCTTTATTACTATTTTTTGAGACAGGGTCTTGCTATGATTCTCAGGCTGGTCTTTAACTCCTGGGCTCAAGCAATCCTCCCACCTCAGTCTCCTGAGTACCTGGGACTACAGGTATGCATCATCATGTTTGGCAATATTCTCTATTTTTTTTTTTTTTTGAGACAGAGTCTCACTTTGTTGCCCAGGCTAGAGTGCAGTGGCATCAGCCTAGCTGGCAGCAACCTCAAACTCCTGGGCTCAAGCAATCCTGCCTCAGGCTCCCAAGTAGCTGGGACTACAGGCACGTGCCACCATGCCCGACTAATTTTTTCTATATATTTTTAGTTGGTCAATTAATTTCTTTCTATTTTTAGTAGAGACAGGGTCTCGCTCTTGCTCAGGCTGGTTTCGAACTCCTGACCTTGAGCGATCCTCCTGCCTCGGCCTCTCAGAGTGCTAGGATTACAGGCGTGAGCCACCACGCCTGGTCAGTATCCTCTATTTTTTAAAGTATTTTTTCTCTTCTGATTAACTGTCTTTGAACTTTAAACCCACTTAACATGGGTCTGTTTCTGTGCACTAATTATACACCTAACCTGTGTCTATTCCTACACTAATGCTGCACTATTTTACTCACAACAGTTTTGTATCATGCTTTGACATAGGATGAGGAAAGTCTCTCTACCCCTCCAAGAATTTGTTTTTCTAAAAATTTCTTGACCTTATTATCATACTGTTTCCCATATGAATGTCAGAATGATCTTGAATTCCACAAAAAAAGTTCTACTCTGATTTTAATTGGAATTGTATTACATGCATGAATTCATTTAAGGGAATGGACATCTTTATAGTATTGAGATTTTCCATTCAGAAATATAATAAGTCTTTTATTTATTCAACTTTTGCTTTATGTGTTTCAATAAGGTGTTATATTTTTCTTTTTGGCTTCCTATACATTAAAAATAATTTTTTCCTAAGTATTTTTATTATAATGTTATCAAAGGTAGCATTGGGGATATGGGTTCTGAGACTTCTGTGCAGGTATCACCAATGTTCTTGTCCTCCTTTTCCTGAAGGCTGTTCCTATTCCTACTGCCCTAAACTGTTCTACCTTAGAGCTTCTATTATTGTGCCACTGTATTCAAAGGACCTAAACTTGGTTCACTTTTGGACTGGAAGACAGAGACACTACGATTTCCAAATGTAACTTTGAGGTCAAAGACATACCATTCATTTTAAAGTCCAATCAGACTCCTCCCCTCCACAAAAGAAAAGTTTATTAGAAACAAGGCGATGATTATAGACAGTACTGTCTGCAGAATAGATCTGTTAGCTTTACCTGGCTTTCTGGTTCCCCTTGCACACATGGATGGACAGAACATGGTTTTCTTCCCAGAGGCCTGTCTTTAGGGACACATGCTCTTGGAGACACCACCTGCACAGTCCCATTGGCTTTTGTCCTCTTGCACGTCACTTGCCGATTGTGGAATCCTTCACCACAAGACACAGAGCACTCTGACCACAGACCTGTGAACCACCTAAGAACAAAGACTATGGGATCTTAGTAAGGACTGGAATGCCAGACCTTACAGGAGGTCTTGTCAAAAGGAAAAGTTGATCCTAATACCACGGCTGTTTCGAGCTATCACATGTTGTTATGGGAACGAGCCACAGCATAACTCCCAGCCTTATTCTCAGATTGTTTTTACCTAGGGGAGCAACAGGGTTACCATTTAGGGATGAACAGTGTGGGAGTGGGGTAGAGCAGTCTTGCAGTTTAGGAAGAGTCATTACTTATGTGGCCCTGGAGGGTAAAGCTGGGGCAAAATTAGGTGGAAATTTCAAAAAGGCAGATCTCAATTCATTGGAACCAAAGGGAGGAAAATATTTCTCAAGCATCTATGTGCTGCTTGCTCTACAAGATACTTACATGTTATCTTGTGCAATTCTCATATTATTTACGTTCTTGTAGGGAAGAAACTGATACCCAGTGAATTAGATAACTTGGCTATGGTCACATGAAAAACCTGCCAACATAGCTGGGATTGGCTTATAGATTATCTGACCCTACAGTTCATGTTTTAATGATTATAGGAGGCTGAATTTGAAGCTGGATACCTTTGAGGTATTGAGTGCTTTGTCACTGAAGATGTTTGAGCTGCTGCTGGGATACTAACCTGAGGTCCACTGTTATCCAAGGGGGACCTTGTACTTGGATGATAAAAGAATTACTTCTTCATTGTCACTATGATCTAACTGAAAATTAGTGCTTCTTTCATTGTAAAAACATAGGGCCACACACTATAGTGGTATTAGTAAAACCTGTGATTTTGTTACCAATAGAAATCACAGGTTTGTTTCACACATCACATTACAATTGTGGCACGTATCCCGAAACATTTATATCCATTACCATTTCGAAATTAAAGTACAACTACACCTTGTTATTCAGTGTGTTAATTGAGAAGCAAATCTATTACTGTCTAACACATTTTAAAGTATTTCAATAGCTATATTTCAACATGATTGGTTTTCTTTGTAACCAAATGTGTTTTGTTTTATATATTTAAAAATCTTATTCTGAGAAGGTATCCATAGGCTTCTCCAGATTGCTGGAGGGGACCATGGCACAGACATGCTAAGGACCTTTGACGTGGAGGAATCCAGGATCAGATGATCTCTGTGGTCTCTCTTAGGTATGAAACATGAATGACTCTGCTTGTTCTAGGGGTGTGCAAAGGCTTGCGAGTACTTAAGATATACGTCTGCTGGTAAGTTTCCCAATGTGGATTCTCTTCACTTTGTGAAAATCAAGAATTGACATAAAGTTGCTTCCTTGTATTTTGTTACCCCTAGTTACTATCACATATACTTGCTGCTTTCTGAGATTTAATCCTGAGCATGAGATCTTCCTTTTAAGAATGACAATGGGTACTGGAAGACTTATCATCAGCGTACCTGCAATATTGATAGCCCTTCTGAAAATATGCCTCAAGGCAACTGTTTTGTTTTACAGTGTGACCCCGCCTGCCACTCTCCCCCAAGAAACAGGTAGTTGGATCTAGTGTGGACATTTGCACAGGGCAGTGAGCTCCACAATATTAAGCATTCCTCCATTTTCTCATCAGTAAAATGAGGCTGATAATAGTATTTGCCTCATAGGTTTGCACTCCATAAATGCCCCTTTTAAATTTTTTTAATGTAGATTTTGGTGCCATTTGGTCTATTATCTGCTATAGTCTGTACTATTCAATTATTCATTAATTCATTTCACAAATATTTATAGAGCATATATTATGGGGCAGATATTGTGATAAGTACTAGGAATAAATTGTTGAGCAAAACAGCCATGGATTTACTCTCATAGAATCTAAAGTCCAGTGGGAGAGCAAGGCAGACTGTGGTAAGAGCTGTGAAGAAGAAGAAGAGAATGTAAAAGTCATATAGCACAGGGGGCTGACTTACTTTGGAGGGCTAAGCTCAGGGAAGGTTTCCCTGAAAATGTATTGAGGTACAAGTAGATGAGTAGGAATAACCAAGTGAAGAGATACGGAACCGTGTTCTAGGCAGAGGGAGCACTACGTGTAAAGGCTCTAGGTCAGAAAAGGGAAACGCACACCCAAGAGACAGAAAGTGAGCAGCGTGGATGGAGATCAGATGAGCAGGGTGACAGAGACAAGCCCTGAGACAGCAAGATCGCCCAAGGCCCCCAAATGAAGGGACTTCAATTCCTTTATTCATTTATCATTTTAGTCAGTAAGTAAATATTTACTGGGCACCTACTGTGTGTTTTGCACTATCTTAGACACTGGGGATAAATAGGTGTACAAGACAGACACAGCCCCAACGCTAGGAATTTTGGCCTTTGTCCTAAGCAATGGGAAGTCATTGATGGGTTTTAAGCAGAGGACTACCATGACGAATTTGTTTTAAAAGATCATTATTCTTACAGAGTGAACAAAGTAAAGTACTCTAGGGAGGGAGAAGGAATCAGGAGGCTCCTGGAGCCGTCCGTGTGAGAGACAGTGATGGCTTGGAACAGCGGGAATTGACAAGAATGCATGGAAGTGAGAGAAGAAGGGAGTCTAGGATGTGATCATTGAGATCTGGAATACTGGGGATGAAGTAGGTTTGGTGGAGATCATGAGTTTTATTCTGGACATGTTAAAAGTACAGGTTTGTATCATCTGTTACTTAGAAAAGTTAATGGTTTTACCTCTAGGGCTGAGTCTAGGGATTGGTGTGTTTTTAACTAGTGCCGCTGGTGATCCTGCCCCACTGCATTATCTTCTAGGTCAACCCATGAAACCAGCCTCACCAAGATTTCAAGGGACCAACAGCACCGTGAGTGCGGGAAGCAGACATGGGGGTGATTCAGAGCAGGGGCCCTGCAATCAGACTGTCTCAATCTGAATTCTGGCCCTTGTAGCTGTATGGTCTGAGAGGTTTTCCTACCTGTAAAATGGGAAATTAACAACATCTGCCTTGTAGGTGATTGTAAAGTGATCCATGTAAAGCACTTAGCAGGAAGCCTGGTACACAATAAGTGCTAAATAAATCTTAGCTATTGAGTTATTATGTCCAAATTACTGTGCTGTTTAAAACAAGCAAAAACTTGGTGTTCAGGAGACAAGAAGAGTGACTTCATGATTTCACGTACCTTGCAGGGCAGTCCCGGATGTTACAGGGCTGAAACCCAGCCAGCGGCTTCTGGAGGTGATTGCAGAGGGTCTCACTCACTTCCTGTCCATTGGCCGTCACACACTGTGGTCTCTGAATTCGGGCTCCCAAGTGGCCGCAGGTGGCAGAACAATGTGACCAGTTACCAGGCTCCCAAAAAGGCTCTGCAGGAAGAAAATGAAATGTCATGACAGCCCCAAATGAGAAATGGTGATGGGCTGGAGAGGACATGGCCAGAGACCACTGCAACCTGTTTTCTGGTGAGCTGCCTGACTGGGTTGTTCAGCAGCCGTCTCATGGTGCAAGGGGGTCCTTTAAATCTTACTTTCCCTCAACGAACTTATTGTAATAAATGGCAGGAATAGCAGCCAGAATGGGGTCCTTGGACCACAGCCTGGGGGAGGGGCTATCACAGGCCAGTTGGATCTGCCAGAAAAATCCCAGAGAGAGGGAGGAGGCCCTGGAGCAGGGGCTGCCTCCCCGGCATTCTCTAGGCAGAGCCGACAGGACAGGAGAGGAGGGCCTCTCCGGGGGGTGTTCTAACGGGTTTGATTTCTCAAAAGTGGATCAGGTGGAGAAACGAAAGATGATTTAGCGGGAGAAACAGGGACCAGGGATCAAACAGTAAGGTTAAAGGCGCATTTGAATTCCATTCTTATTTTTCCATTAATACTTAATCGAAACTTCAGATTGGTCCTGAAACTGCATAAATGATTTGTCATGGAGACATCTGGAAAGGTTAAAAATGGGAGTTTCCTCTAGAAAAGTGGAAGCTGACCACCTCCAGTAATCCTAGCTTTTCTATTTTAGTGCCTGTTCCAAGCAGCCTTTCTTTTCCCTGCTGACACTCGGTAAGAGATGAGGTAGGATGTGACGATGACGGATTTGTGTACGATCTCAGAAGGCGCCAGATTTCCCTATAATAATCACAAGTAATTGATGGCTACCAGCTGTGTCCACTGGCTCCCTCACACAGCAGAGTGATCTCTTTAACATTGTTTTCCAGTTTTTCCTTCTGATTTTTGAATTTTTATCTTAAATTGCACATGGCATCATTTGCAAAGCAGAAACATAAAATACATTTTATGTTATATTTTATGCACAGCCTTAGTTATATCCAACTAAGGACCTTCAGGGTTACAGTTTATTTAAAATAATTTCTTAAAATATCCAAGTTTATTGAGAACCTCCCAGGTAACAAAGTACTGGGTCAGGCACTTTATAATCAGTTTTTCATTTAATCTTTATGGTCCTCCTGCGAAGTAGATATTTTTATTTGCAGAGGCGGAAACTGAATGAAGCTCAGTAACTTGCCCAAGGTCCATCACCTGTTAGTTGGACTGGAACCCAAATGTGTCTGACTCCAAGTCTCTTTCTGTTATGCTACATTTTACAAACACACCTTGACAGTTTAAGGCAGGACATGTATACATTTCTTTAAAAATGTGTGTTTTTATTGAGATATAATTCATATACAATAAATTGCTCAGATCTAAGGTGTGGAGTTTTATGAGTCTTCACAATTACTTTGTAGCCATGATCTGAAACAACGTATGTAACATTGTCATCATACCCCCTGGCCCCCGCTCCCAGGCAAGCACTCATTCATTCTGTCACTAACATCAGTCTTACCTATTCTCGGACTTCATGCAATATGAGCTCTTTTTCACTTGGCTTCTTTTGCTCGACATAATGTTTCTGAGATTTACCCATATCACAGTTCATATCAGGAGTCATCTCTTCTATTGCTGAATGATGTTCTCTCGTGTGAACATACCACAGTTTTTTATCCATTCTCCTGCTGAGGGCCACTGTGAATACGGCTGAACATTCTTGTAGAAAGCTTTTTGTGAGCAAGTTTTTATTTTTTCCCAGGTAAATACCTGTGAGTGGCATTGCTGGGTCAAGGGTAGGTATATGCTGAACTTTATTAGAAACTGCCAAACAGTTTTCCAAAGTGGTTTCACCATTTTACACACTAAGCAATGCATGAGAGAGTCTTAGCTGCTTCACAGTCTTGCCGAAATTTGGCATTGTCAGTCTCTGTTTTTATTAATAACCACTCTACTGGGTGTGCAATTGCATCTCATTGAGGTTCTAATTTCCATTTCCTTGATGCCTTCTGTATATCTTCTTTTGTGAAGTGTCTGTCTGTTCAAGTCTTTTGCCCGCTGTTTGTGTGTGTATGTGTATGTGTAGGATGTTCACTGTTAATTTGTACGAGTTCTTTATATATTCTAGACTAAGCTGTTCACCAAACGTATGTTCTGACAATATTTTTCCCAGTCCGTGGCTCATCTATTCATATTTTTAATGGTGTCTTTAATGAACAGATCTTTAAAATTTTGATGAAATCCAGTTTAATTTTTTTTGTTGTATGGTTAGTGTTTTCTGACACATGTGTTTGAAAAGTAGATCATATCATATCACTCCCATATAAGACTCCTCAACGGCCTCCCATGTTTTAGGAATAAACTCTTGAGTCTTTACCTTGGTCTTCAGAGCCCTGAATGATTTGCTCCCCGGAAACTCTCCAGCCTCATCTAAAGCACCTCCCCTTCTCCCTAGCTGTCCCCTAGTCACATGAATCTCACTTCTGTTCCTTGGCCACATTAAGCTTATTCCCATTTTATGGTCTTTGCACTTACGATTCCCCTTGCCAGAAATACTCCTTCCTCATCTTTCTGCATGAATGGTTCCATCTTATCCTTGAGGTCTCGGATCAAATATCACCTCCCCAGAAAGCCCATCCCGAGGAGGCCGTAGAACTGGCTACCTCCAATCACCAGGCATTTCATAGCGCTTACCACAGAGAAATGTCTTTACATTCATATATTCGCTTATTTTCTATCCATCTCACCTACTGGAATGTCAGAATGTCAAGTCCATAAACACTGTCCTGTTTGACACTAGGACAGGGTATGTTAAATATTAGTAACTCAACCAATATTTGTCAAATTAATAAACGAGTCTCTTTGAAATGCTAAGCTAAGGATCCACTGAAGGGTTGGCATATTCCACAGTGTGTAAGCATCTGTCTGTGCACATGCATGTGTGTGCGTGTGTAGGAGGTGGTAGGACAATGTAAGTAGTTCCAATAAACCAGGAGTTTGACTATTCCAAAGGCTCTGCCCCCACAGCAGCTCCAGCCTCACACATATGCAGTTTTTTCCATTAATTGATTCGCGGGAGGAGTTCTTTTGATCTTTGTGCTCCATGTCACATGTGACTGGTCTCTGCCTTTCCATGCCTGCTTTTTTCTGACTGGGATGTCCTTCTTCCTCTCTTCAGAACAAACATCATGACCTGCATGAAAGCTTAGCTGACTTCTCCAGAGGCAGGAGGGCCTCCTTCTTAGTGCGACCATTCTACTTCAGTCATCTTTCTACTATGGCACTTGTCACACTGCTTCAAAATATCTGTTCCCATGACTGCCTCCCTCCTCAGACTGTGAGCTTCTCCAGGGCTAGGTCACCTCTGCATCCCCAGCCCTCAGAATAGTTAAGCCCTGGACTGTCCAATGAATGGGTAATTAGGCACGGGATAACAGTAGTAGTATGTCCGAAAGAGGAGAAAAATATATCATACAAATACCCTGAGATAATTATTTCATAAATGACACGTGATGGGTTACCGATTGGCATTTCAACACTGTTTCCCTCTTCTGTGCTTTCTCTTGCATCTGGGGGAGAGAAGCCTATAAACTTCATTCTCTAGAGTCTCCACCTGTGGAGTTACCTTCTGCATGGTGTGTTCTGCAAACGAGAGGCACTGCTCAAGATGTAAAATGTGACAATGATATAGCCATTATTATTCTGTATACCAGAGTAAAACATCAGGTTTACCGGTAGTTTCTTTGTGTCCTCCTGTGATTTGCCCACGTTTGAGCTACAGGGAGCTGAAAGCATCAGTAATGATTTCCTGTGATTCTAGCATTTCTGATTTTCTTAACTCTACATTGCTGCCTTGGCCTTTTGAAGAGCTTTGCAAGCTTGTAATACTTAGAGTAGGTTCTCTTGATGAAGCACTGATACATAACAAAGTTGGTATGTATGGAAAAAAAGATTTTGTGAAAAGAGAACAATGAAAGAATCAATTCAGTTTGCTCTTAGCAAACTTTTCCTCTATTAATACCTAACAAGTTGGCAATAGTTTTGAAACTGGAAAATCAATATCTACATTATCACAAATAATGATCTACGTTTGGGAAATGAACTCTGTGGGCTGCCTCTACAAAATTCCTTCAGTATGGAAGGAATAAGTTGAACTACCAAAGACAGGGACAAGAAAAAAGCTGGCTGAATGCCTAGGAACGACTTTACATGTTGCCAAGTGAGAAACACGTACGGTCTTCTAGTTAAACCCTTTTCCTTACACATGATCACAAACAGCAAATCCTGAAAAAGTCAAAATCCCAGACCTCGTGGCAGGGCTTCTCCTGTGGGGTCGCTACTATTGGTTCCAGTGTTGGATGCCTTGAGAACACGCTTTTTATGTCCCTTGGGAAATATAATTTTACTCTCTGGCCATCTTCGTTCTGAGGGGGGAAAAAAAAAGTAAGACTTTTTACCAGTTAGAAATGATCTAATTCTTGTTCCAGCATGGGTGTTCTTGAAGACAGCTACTAGGAGATAAGCCCTTTCTACTAATGCTTGCGTCCTGTGATGCTCAGGTGTGCACGGGTCTGGGAGGGATGTGTGCATGCGAGTGTAGGGGTGTCACAGGAGTTCAGTTAGAGTTACTCCCTGTGCTAATGTGTGGCACCTCTGCATGTCCCAGCATTTATAGCCTAACTAAAAGATGAAAAACATGTATTGACCAGAATTCCAAAAGGGACTGGAGGAAGCAGCCTTGGGGTGGTAGAGTGCTCCCCAGGGACCCTCATGTGGGAGGAGTATAGGACTCTAGGAGGGTAGTGAAGCTTGAGCATAAAAGCAAAGGACAGAGGCATGCTGTGCTATTGATTTCTCAGTCAAATCAGGAATCCTGTGGCTTGATCCCTCCATCAGGTTACCAGGGTCATGAGCGGCGAGGCTCCAGGGGACTCCTGAAAGAAGAGATGTGCAGCAAGAGCGAGATGACCATGTGGATTTGCGGGTGGAGACGGGCAGAAGCAAGGGGTGGGCTGGGACTTTTCAGAGAGCAGGGGAGTCACGCAAGAATCCGGCAGGTTAGCCTGGCCCATCTACTGGAAGTCCCCCATTCCAAGATTTGAGACCACTGGGGCCCTTGGGAAGCACTGTGTGGCAGTACGTCCCTGCCTGCCTTGTCAGCCCCGAGAGCCCATGAGCTCATGTGAGGAGCACTGAAGGAGCAGATCACGTATGTGAACCCTAGTCCCAACTCTCTAGGAGACTCAGGGTTCCTCATAAATATAGGAGATTAAAAATTGCTGCTCACAGCTTGGTGTTGTTGTAAGTATCAGAAGAATTAATGAACATCAAGCACTTCGTGCATGACAACTGTTCCAACTCCCTGCACGGGCACCTCCCATCGCTGTCTCAGGACCCCTCTAACTGCCGACAAGCAAAGCCACAAAAGAAGCTCTTCCACACCCTCTCCTGTTGGTTCAGCCAGAGAGGCTATAATCCTATAGTAGTTCTCTGAGGATTCAACTTCATTCATTCGTGAAACACTTATTTACACACTTACACCTGTGTTAAGTGCTGGGCCTACAGAGGGGAATAATAAATGACCGCCAACGTCCATCTGTGATTAACTCTCAACTGATTCCAAACTCTGGTGGGAAATCGGGGTGTTATGGATTGAGTCCTAAAACCCCAGCAACTGAAAGCTCATTTTAATGGTAAGAGCTTGATGAACTCCAGATATTAACCCCAGTAGACAGAAGTCAGCTTATTATTGATAACTGTGCCAGGGGCACATTGTAATGACCTTCAAATTGCAATCGTGACTCAACTGAAAAGCATTTTAAGACTCAATAGATCAGTATTCATGGGGTTCCCACTGTGTGCCTCATACTGTATTATTTCCTCAGGACTGCAAAAGAAACATCAGACATGGTCCCTATCTTCGAGGGACCTACAATTTCATCGAGGAAACAAATAAAAGAGGAAACAGTTTGAGAGCAATGTGTGTGAGGACTTAATCAGGTACCAAGTACTGAGCCAGAGACAGGAGAGTTCAAACAAAATCTGAGACAGATTCGCACAGGAGGTAGGGATTCAGCGGGTTCTACAGGACATGGGGATTTGGGCAATGTGGGCAAACAGTGAGGAACAGTCCTTCCTGGGAGAGCAAAGAGGGAGCAGCGTGACGTGTGCATGTGTGTGTGTTGGATCACGGGGCAGGGAACTATCCTGGCTAGAACAAAGCTCAGTGCTGGCTTAGAAGAGGGGTAAGAAGTAGAGCAGATGGAGAGGAAGAACACGAAGGGTCTGGTTCTGGGCAGAAGAATTCATATCCCAGTGTAAGTACTTAAGCAGAGGAGTAGCATCAAAAAAGTCACTTCTAAGAGAAGAACTGGTAAGATAGGGTGTTAGAATTTAGTGCTTGTTTTTAAGTAGACAGTAGTAGCAATAGTTAGAACCATCTAATGTCCATCCTGTTCACTCCTTGACTCCAGAATCAATAAAACTGCGCTCTACTTTGTACATACTATATATAGGAAGCATGTAAGGAACAGTAAGAATCTGACACTCACCCAGCAAGTGGAGTACAGATGTTGCCATTGCCTTTCCAAAAGCACTGGTGGCTGTGCAGATATAGGTTCCTTCATTTTCAAGGGAAATGTTCTGCAACAACAGGGATCCATTGAGAAGCAAAGAAACATTGTCACTCAGAGATCCTCCTCTCTTCAACCAAGTTACATTAGGCTGAGGGACACCTTTGAAACAAAAACAAATATGACACAGGCAATTCCTTTAGTAACAGGGCCACAGAACCATGTGACAAATACTATTTAGTGTTTTGACCATAAGTCAGCAAATGGTTTAATCACATAAAATAGGAAACATTCTATTTCTATAGCTCCTCTATGGCAGGCGGGGTATCCTGTTAAAGCGAAGGGCTTTGGTCTACCGAGCAGCTGACTGGTTTATGTACACACGTTAAGGAACCGGAGCCGAGGACAGTGGGACTGCTTGGTTTCGGGAAGGGAGGGCATTCTGAAGTTGGGTGAGGTCATGGGAGAACAGCTGGAAGGAAGGAGCTGGTGAATGGAGCGAGGGTGGTGTGGAGGCAGGATCAGAGAGAGAAATTCCCAGGGGTGGGATGTTACAAAGAAGACTTCAGAAAATAAAAATATCTAATGTAGATCTTTAAGTTGTTTGCTGTTCATATGCAATGAAACATTCCTCCCTTAGCAGGAATATACAATCTTCAGGGAAACAAATTTTCTTCATTAATGTTTTTATAAAAGAGGATAATTTCATGGAACCAGTAATGGTGATAAAAAAAATTTTTTTTTAAAGGATAATTTCAGGGAACGAAGGAAATTCTGAGTTTCAAGTCTGGATGGACACAGGGAGGTGCAGAGACTGTCCACAACATTGCAGGAGCCTGAACACAGAGGGGGGCACAAGGAAGGGGAAGAATCTCTTCCCCCACATCTTGAGAAGTCGTAGCATCTTGTGGGCTGTGGAACTTGAGACTCAGAGAACTCTCATTTGGTTCTTAAGAGCGGAGGCAGCCTCAGACCTTGCCTGAGATTGCTCCAGGTGACTGGTTTTGAGGATCTTTCTCCTCCTGCAGGGTTCTGGGTAGAGAGAATGGGGAAGACATTGCATGACTTTCTGACAAAACGAAGTCACCGCTATTATCCCATCAGGTGCAACACATCTTACAGTAGGCAGAGTGCATGCACCGTGAACATGGTGACACTTCAGTCCTCACGGTCATCCCTGTGCCCTGGGAGGCAGGCACTGCTCACTCTGTTTCACAGCTAATGACACCGGTAAGACTTGACTTCAGGTCAAGGTTTTCTGTCCGCTATACCAAGTCTCTTAGGGAAGTTATTGTGTGGCTTTAGAGAAAACTGTCTATCTAGAAATGCTTAAATTTAATTGTAGGAACCAAAGACTGATATTGGCACTGAAGTATTGCCTGAAAGCTCAAGGTAAGAAAACAGTTCAATGTCTACTCCAAGAGGAGGAACTGTGTAGTGTTGAGAGCACTGTGTTGGGGTCTGGGGGAAGAAGGCTTTGTTCTCAATATTTATTAGTTCTTCCATCTTGAACAAGGAATTTAGGTTTCAACTGTTTCATCTGCCAAAGAAATCTGAAACAAGAATAGGAACTCCATTATGTTTATACATAATTTTGAGGTTTTTAAAATCTGAGTCCAAGATGGTCATCCTTGGGGCCTTTTGTCCTTAACTCTGTGGCTTTGTATGATCTGAGTGTGGTAGGCAGAATTCTAAAGATGTCTTCCCCAGATTATTCTTGTCCTCTGGTTACGCAATCAGATATTAATCTAGGTACTGGCATGAAGGGAAATCTGCAGACGTAATTAAGGTTACTAATCAGCTGACTCTAAAATGGGGACACTGTCTGGGTGGGCCCAGTGTAATCCTGTGAGTCCCTAATATCAGAAGAGGAGGGTAGGAGAAAGGGTAAGAGAGAGGTGGAGAAAGAGAAAGCAGGAGAGACGAGTTCAGAGAGACTCAACATGTGAGAGGGACATGACCCACTACTGTTAATTTTGAAGACAAAAGGGGCCATGAGCCAGGGAGTGCAGGTGGTCTCCAGCTGACAGCTATCAAGGAAACGGAGCTTCAGTCCTACAATGACAAGGGGCTGAGTTCAGTCAATAACCTGGAAGCAGATTCATCCCCAGGGCCTCCAAAGAAGCCTGCAGGCTCACCTACACCTTGATCTCAGTCTTTGATCCTCTAAGTAGGACACTCAGCTCAGCCACACTGACCTACGGAACTATGAGATAATAAATGGACATTATTTTAACCCTCTAAATTTGTGAAAATTTGTTATAGCAGCAATAGAAAACTAATACAGTGAGAGATTTAAATTTTGTTATGACAACTAGGCTGGCCCTAAATAGCCATAGGGATGCTAATCACATATGCATATATATTTTTAGTCTTTGTTTCTACAAATACATACATACAGAAAGGCTAGGCTTTCCTAAGTCACAAATATTAAACGTTGGGGCTACGATTTACACTAATGCAGTTTGATCTAGAACCTCTCTTGACCACATGTAGGTAGATCTTATATATTTCTTAATAAACTTACTCTTCAGTGTCTTATGGTTTTTTTGTTGTAGTAAGCAAGAATTTTAAAAATAAATGTTTTGTTTTTATTTTTGTTTTTTTTGAGAAAGAGTCTCACTCTGTCACTCTGGGTAGAGTACAAGCTTACTGTAACTTCAAACTCCTGGGCTCAAGCGATCCTCCTGCCTCAGCCTCCCAAGTAGCTGGGACTACAGGCATGTGCCATGATGCCCAGATAATTTTTCTAGTTTTAACAGAGACAGGGTCTCATTCTTGCTCAGGCTGGTCTCAAACTCCTGATCTCAAATGATCTTTCTGCCTCAGTCTTCCACAGTGCTACAATTACAGGTGTGAGCCACCTTGCCTGGCCTGAAAATAAATTTTGTCGTTGTTTATTGCTAACATTTGGGAAAGATATAAGCATTTGCATAATTATCTTATATCTTGTATCTTGCAGAACTTTATTATTTTGAATAGTTTTAAAATTTATTTTGTTTTAATAAACTGTGTGATCTAATAACATGAATGTCATTACTAATGCATCAAATTCAAAATCTAGCATTGATTGGGTCCAATAATTACCATAATTTTGAAGTAGTGGTGGCATTAAAGATATTTTGAGATATCTGTTCATATTTATAATATGATATGAAAATAACCGTGAGTTCTACTGGTGCTGTAAGTCAAAGATGCTGCTATCTTGGTTTGTTGCTTACATTCATAATTGATAGAAATGAGAAATTTGACTATATTTTGGCCACTGCAGCCCACGTAGCTGGCTCTGCTGGCTTCCACTAAGCTCAGAACAGACTCCCAAACCCGTCTGCAGCTCAGCTAACCAGAAGTCTGAGCCTCAGGGAATTCCTCAGGGGAAATGACTCCGATACTCCCCACCACAGCGGTTCTGAAATGCAGAGCTGAGCTGGTGAGGACTGTGGGTGAGCCCTGCAGTCTGAAAGCCTGGTGCTCATCTTGCAGAACTCACTGCCTGGCAGAATGAAAAAAACAAAAACAAAACAAAAACAAAAAACTAAAACTACCCAAAAGGAGTTTTTAATGAGTCCATTTTGGTCATGAGTTATTCTAATGCTCTGTTATATCCTGGTTGCTTTAAGTCCCTCACACCTTTGCTTACGTCACTAGGTATAGGGGCAGCATAAATGCTGCTATGACCCCCCCATACCTTTAATTCATCAAGAATTCATCTACCCTACAAGTATCTGTAAGTGCCTACTGTGCGCCTTCACTGTGCTCGGTGTGGAGTCACAGCTCTGCTGGAATGCTGGACACCAGCTCCCCCACCTTTCAGCTCCCAGGAGAGCCAGGGAGAGTGGGCCTCCTCTCAGGAGTCTCCTCTTTCTCCAGTGGCCTAAGACAATGCACTCCAGGGACCTCCGACTTAGCACAAAGCCTCAGGTGAGAACCAGCCAGATTCAGTTCAGGAGTCCCAAAGCAGCGCCTTGGACACGGGAGTCTTGTTAAAGTAAACCGAGTAGAACAAACCAAAGGCCAGCAAAGTTGTTTGACTCTGTATAACCTCAGCTGTCTTCTGAAGAGGGTGACTCCCTGTGCTTCAGAATGTCTTGGAGGGTCTGGACATGTGCACTGTAGCAAGAGCTGCATCACAGGGAGAGAAGAATTTGGAATTCCTATGGCAAACCAAGAGGTTGGTGTGAGGAGTGAAGGATGAAGGCAGGGCGAGCTGGGTAAATCGGTGCCTTTGCCACAATCCCCAAACTGCCAGCCTTGTTTACAAAGTTTGCCGACTGTTTGGTATCTAGGGATGCCTTGCTATGAATGGAAAGCAGGTAGGGGGCTGTGTTCTGCTTCCTGGATGATGGTGGGCAGAGGGGAGACCACATAGCTGAATGCAGGGGCGGGAGGCAAGAGGGCGCAGGCCAGTACAAGCCCCCGGGACTGTCAGAAGCCAGCTCCAGAGAGCCCCGGAGCGTCCAAACTCTGGAACTCACAGGAGTCAGAGACAATTACACTTTACCTAGATCTCAGGATGGCAAGGGTACAATATTGAGTTTATGCAGACAATGATATTCTAGATACAAGGAATTTCAGGAAACAAAATGTGCCAAGATTTTAAATGTACAAGCAGAGATAAATGTCTCTGGTACTGAGGGACCATGTTAATGCCGGGACTCGGCACCTAGAGGCATTGCTACATGTGTGAGCATTTCCAAAGAACTGAAGAGGCCACAGGAAATTCAGACAGGCTTCTTCATACCACGGCTCTCCACCATCTTTCAAAACAACAAATGTTTGCCTTGTTGAAACAGCTATAAAATGTCAGAAATAGTTTAAACTTATTTATCTAACCTTAAAGACAGGCTATTTCCCCCAAGACTTATAGCTCTAAAATATTCAATGTTCTCTTTCCACAATGCTGAAATCGCATTTGGAAGACAAATGTTGTGGGAAGAAGTTCAGATCTGGAGGAGCTGTGAAACATGTGTTGCAAAAAGCCTGGACCTCTGGGGTGTCTTTAAAATAGTCAGTGTTTAAAAACAAATTTCCTCCATCCTAGAAGGGCCCATGAAATATTCCACTTTGTAAAATCCTTGGCCTATTCAGATGGCTCTAAAATGCTGATCTTTACATAAATATTTATCATACCTGTATGATTTTGCTCATTTGTTTGTTTCCTCCAGCTACTCAACACTCACACAATATTCTGCATTTTTTTCACCTATGACAAATGAAAGGTTAAGCTGCCACCAGTGACCTCCAGGGAATCAAGGAGAAATTATGTTGCCAATTCATAAGATGAGAGGCAAGTTGAACACAGTGTAGGCAAACCACAGGAGGAATTGTCACTAATAAATGAAACAAATAAACAAAAGTTCGAGGGTTCAGTGCCAGAGAAAATATAGGAAAGCTACTAGAAGAATGAACATATTCTTCTTAACGGCAGGGTCCATCTGCACAGCACAGAAAATTCTGTAAGGAATGTTCCTCTTTTGAGTTAACTGCATATACCCTTTTGTTCTTTCAAGCAGTATGTTTTCTGTGCTTTTTGGATACGAAGGACTATCCATCCATGATACCACATCCTGAACTGTCTTCACATACAGGGCTATGGCTTTTATTGTTTACAGCACGGTCCCCAACCTTTTGGCACGAGGGACCGGTTTCATGGAAGACAATTTTTTCATGGGTGGGGTGGGGGATGGTTTTGGGATGATTCAAGCGCATTATATTTATTGTGCAGTCAAACCTCTCTGCTAATGATGATCTGTATTTGCAGCTGCTCCCCAGCACTAGCATCACCGCCTCAGCTCCACCTCAGATCATCAGGCATCAGATTTTCACAAGGAGCTGCAATCTAGATCCCTCCCATGTACAGTTTTCAGTGGGGTCTGCACTCCTGTGAGAATCTAATGCTGCCGCTGATCTGACAGGAGGTGGAACTTACACAGTGATCTGACAGGAGGCGGAGCTTATGCAGTAATACCAGAGACGGGGAGTGGCTGTCAACACAGAGGAAGCTTCGCTGGCTCACCTGCTGCTCACCTCCTGCCGTGCGGCTGGCTGAGTTCCTAACAAGCCATGAACTAGTACTAGTACACGCCCTGGGGGTTGGGGGCCGTAGGTTTACAGAATTCTCTTGAATAGCAGTTGAAGTACTTTCTACCCTCTAGTAAAACAGTGTTAAGAGAATGGCATAATCAGTTGCCCAAGCAATTTGATTTGAAGATTTATTAATTTATTTATTTTTGATTTGAGGATTCAGGAATCATCTGGGTAATAGCATCTGTCCCCCAACTCCAAACGTAAAAGTCTTCCCCCAAAGGCTTTTAAAGTATGTTTTCTATGACATGGAGGAGGGTCAGCAATTTCTCTGCCTGGCGTGGTCTCTCTGACCTGCCAGATAATCTGGGCTTCTGCCTTGCTTGGGCCTGGGCAGTTCCCTTAACCCTCCCAGCCACGCCCCATGAGCACTGCACAGTGCACTGCTTGATACTGTCCTTCAGGGTCTCATTTATGCTAGACAGTGCCAAAGAGAATTGTTCCACATGGTATCTCAAAACCAAAACCTCCAGTGGTTCCCTGAAGAATAAGACGGCAAAGTCAAGAGTGGCGCAAATCAAGCCTCATGATACGTGCTGGAGCTACACGAGTGGTATGAATCACTGCTTCCAGCACAGAGGATGGGGAAAACTCAACAACAGCCAAAATGGGAGAACCATGGACATTCCCAAGGCCCTTCCTGACCAACAGCAATGTTGGTCATCTATCAATCAACACTGGGACACAGATGAACAAATAGCTACTACCAGTTTCTTAAAAGCTGCAGTTTAAAATATAGCTTATTTGTAGATCAGGCACCTTGGTCTTCAAGCTAAGACCCACTGCTGTTACCACCATACCTCAGAGAACTTCTGGGGCTGTTGACATCCTGGGTGACGTCTCGAGGCTGTGTTGACTCCCTGGGGCTCCTTGTCCTCCTTCCTCAAGGAACTGACTCTTCTGTTTGGTTCTTCTGAGCCACCTAACTGCTTCTCGGGGGTTCCTTCTCCTCAGGAATGGTGGGGAGTAGTAGCCAATTTTGCTAGCTCAATAGCTTTTCTTATTCTTAGAGGAGAAAGGCTCAACAGCCTTTTCAGTTTATGGGGCACTGGTAGCTATAGCCCAGGAACCTTCTCTAAACACGCCGCACTGCTCTTTCCACATGCTCTTCTGGCCACTGCAGACTGTTTGCTCTTCCCTTTCACCACCTGGAACGTTTCTAATCATAAAGACCCATCTCTAAATCACTTCCTTGACCCTCTTGGACGTTGACAGCCAATTCCTCCTCTGCAGACCTTTGAACGCCGAGGTAGCAGTTGTTGGCCTGCCTGATTCCACCTGCAGAACAAGCCCAGCACGTGGCCCCAGCTTCTGCCTTTTAGCCCCAGCTTCTAGTTCCTGCCTGGTTGCCCACTGATTCCTGAGGAAGAATCTCCCAATTTGAGATAACATTTGAGATAATTCCCAGGGACCTCTTTGGCTGTGTTTGCTGGTTCTTACTGGTTTAACAAAGATAATATCTACTTAACAGGCTGTTGAAACCAACATGCATTAGGCACTCAAGTTATTGCTATTTTGGTGATGAACTTTGATGGTTTTTAAGTATGTTCTTTGCTGCCTCTTAGCACGTACTCCTCAGTTCTCTGCAATATAGCTGCTCTCCGTGTGTGACTCAGCCTCCATGTGCCAACACTCCAGCTCTCGCCTGGGGACACGGTGTCCCAGCCCCTCCATTAATGACACATCCATTGCTAAATGCCGGATATGTCTCCTCTCTCCTGGATAAATCAGAGGTGTGAAATCCTACTTTAATACGTCGAGTTACTGGCAGGTTTTAGGTTCAACACTCTAATCGATGACCACTGGTCGAGTTCAATGTAAGGTTTTCTGTAGTTTCTTACCCCTCCAATTTTTCATCCATACTGGAACACAGATTTGCTCAGACCATTATCCGGCTTAAAACTTTTCTTATCTCCCCACTGCCAATAAAATGAAGTCCAATGGTTTCACCATGACATGAAAAGCCATTCACAATCTGGTCCCCACTTACACTGCCAAACCCACCTCTCTCCACTCCTCTCCTTTCTACTCTCATCCTCCGCTTTGAGTCACACAGATCTGCTTGTGGTTTTGCAAATCAGCCAGGCGCTCTCATGTTCTGTGCTTTTGCATATATGCTGTTTTGATTAAAATGTGCTTCCTTTTTGTTACAAGTGGCCTGGTTGTAATTCATCTCTTCTCTAAAGCTTCTCCAACCCTTTAGAAGCCTTAGCTAGTCTCTCCTTCATGTGCCTGATACATTTATAAACACTTCTATTTTTGCATTTGTGACATCATATCATAATTCCTTTGTCTATATGGCTGCAGAAACCAGATCTTGTTCATCTCTGCACACTAAAGAACTGGATTTGGCTTACTAGATGCTGAGTGGATAGAAAGAAGGACGGAATTTCCAACCATCTATGATTGACCGTTTACCTAAATGTAGGATTAGGAGAGTGAGACGGTGGGAAGATTTCTGTATCAGACGCAGAAGTAGGAAAGTAGGAAAAAGTGTGTGTGGGGGAGCCTTTGTGAGTAGGGAAAGACATTTTAAATATACTTAAAAAATAATTTTAGCTATTTCAAAGATTATATATGATTTTTAAAAAGCGATAAACACAGTAGTGAGGATATATTTAAAAAATCACAGATCAAGAAAAATAAATTAGCTTTAATTTAGAATGCGGTGAAAAAGCACCAAAATATTCAGCTCATAAAACAGGAACAAGCAGATAATCCTCAGATTTTCTTTTTAAGTCTTCTGAATGTTATATGTAAAATGTTGTGGGTAAATGTATTTTTTCTGGAGAGATGGTTCTCTCTCTCTCTTTTTTTTTTTTTTTGAGTCAAAAGGATTTATGACTTGAAGATGTTTGAGAATCACTACCATTAAATTCCACCCTATATAATACAAACCAATAGTTGATGGGAGAAGATTATTGTTAGAGTGATGAGACTATGTTTAGGAATTTAACCACATAATCCTGCTGTACCACAAATATTTTCTCGGGATCCTTCCCTGAAAGGGGAGTTATTAAACCCAGTAAAGAAAGCTAATAATTTGGCTAGATGTCAACAAAATTCTTAGGTATATTCCACAGCATTTTGTCCCTGAAAAAAAAATACTCTGATTAAGGAAATCCTTTTAAATTTGTGTAATAGGTTTATTCTAAACTGACCACCATCACCCTGCAGATATGAAAGACTGCCTCCACGATCTGCTGGAGCCCCAAGCACACTGCTTTGACCAGTGAAACCTGTGCTTCCCGCCATCTGCCTACAGGCACGCTGTGTGGGGTTAGTTACATAACTCCCACCTACTTCTCTTCTATTCTCTCCTATCAATGGGAACCAAAAAAATGACAGGGGCATAGGGCTTAAGCCTACACCATTGATAGGTTTAGACTTTCTAGAAGGTAATTTCTCAATAATGTATTTCCAGTTATAGACATTTAATACCCTGTGAAGTTACAATAATGTTGAATGCCTTGTGACCTGGTCATTCCAACCCTGTTACTCTGTTTTTAAAAAATAATCTGAAAGACACAAAAAGTTACATGCACAAAAATGTTTCTTATATTGTTATCTGTAATTGTAAAGAAGAATAAATAGTTTAAATTTCTAAAAATAAGGGAATGGTTTAAATAGGCTATATTCATACAATAATACATTGGTACAGCCATTAAATGATATTTGTGGTTTTTTTAATAACATGAGAAAATTCCATAGAGAAAGGGTTACAGGAATATAACAAAATGGAAATAATAGTTGTGTTTTTGTGATAGGATTAGGAGAATTTTGTGTTTTTTTGCCTCATAATACTTTGCTATGTTTTCCAAATATTTTATAATGAGATGTGTCACTTTTTATAACAAGATAAGAAAACACTCAAAAGGGGAGGCATTCAGAACAGAAAGGGCACTAGCTTCAGAAGCAGTGACTGGGTTCCAATCTTGTTCCTGCCATTATCTAGGTTGGTTACCTTAGTTGGGTCTCTTCTCTCTGGGCCATGTTTGCAAAACATAAGGGCTGGACATGTGGATTTCTAAGGTCCCTCCTGATAACTCCCAAGTTTTTATTTCAATCAGATCTTATCTAGTTATCTCAGGGGAAATCTCTTTCCCTGTTTATTCTTCGTCACTGTTTGGAGGCAAAATGGGGCCTGATGCAGCTGGTAGACACAGGGCTATGGCTGACAGCCAGACGTCTAAAAAGCGCTGTGTATTCCAAGGTCACGGGGACTTGACCAAGACCTGAGTCATTTCCATCTAAGACTGTTCACATCTCAAACCTCACTCTCCATCCTTACTTTTCTCCATTAACTTGTTTTGTTTTAAACATCAGCTTTCAAATAAAAGACTTTTTAGAATTTCACAAATTCTAGTTTCATTGAATTATAGATTCTTACATTATTTGGTTCCTCTCTTTTTATTACAACTATAGTTTCAAGTCATAATATAGGTAACTGGGCTTTTCATGGGCTGGTATTTCAGGTCCAAGTAACTCCTTTATAAAGAACATTATATTTATCTATTTTGAGAGAGATTTTTTTCCTAGGTTCCCTCCCCAGTCTTGCCAACATTCAGTGAGGACTCTTGACGCTCAGTTCCAAGACCTGACTGTCCAGTTATGTTAGTTCAAGCACTTTTCCTAGCTTTACTTTAATTTTTCCCAGATCCCTGCCAAGGACCAAGGGTCCAGGATAGAATTTCAGGACTGGAAGGAATCTTCCTGGTCATTCCACCCTAATTCTTCATTCTGTAATAGACAATCAAGGGCCAAAGAGATTATGTGATAGGCCCAATAGAGGCCTGGCTTGGGGGAGAACCAATTAAAAAAAAAAAAAAGAAAGATATAACTGATAACAACATGTCCATTATCCAAAATTAATGGACGTTAATATTTGGCTATATTTGCTTTAGACATTTTTTTAAGAGATGGGGTCTTGCTATGTTGGCCAGTCTGGCTTTGAACTCCTAGGCTCAAGGAATCCTTTTGCCTCAGCTTCCGGAGTGGCTGGGACTATAGGTGCATGCTACCATGCCCACAGCTTTAGACCTTTTTTAAGCAATAAAGCATTACAACTAAAGCTAAAGTTCTATCCACAAACTTTTCCTTCTTTTCTCTCCCAGGACTACCAACAATCTTGATGTTGATATGTATCCTTCCCTCTCTCTGCTATTGCAAACAATGCTGCAATACACATTCTTGTAACCACCTTTTTCATACAAAGGCTATAACCACAAGCGGATTTGTGGTTTTGAGCATCTTTGACTTGATCAGATTTTATACAATTGTTCTCTAAATTGGTTCTTCTATGCCAACCCTTGGTAGTGTCAAACTCTTTAAGTTTTGCCAGTCTGATAGACTTTCTTCAAAAGTGTTTGGGCTATTTTTGGCCACTTGCTCTTCCATATTAATTATAGGATTAGTTTGTTAAGTTCTAGCAATCCTGTAGGACTTTCTTTTTTAAATTGAAATTACTCTGAATTTAGAAATCCAAAACTTTATCTATTTTCTTGGATTTTCAATGAGGATAATTATATTATCTATAAATAAGAAGAAAATTTTCTAATTATTATCTTTTCTTCTTTTAAAAATCGTTTTATCTCATTGCATCGGCTAGTGCTAAAGCAGTGTTGAGCAGATGCAGTGATGAAGGCATCTTATCATTTTCCCTGATTTTAATGGGAATGTTTTAAAGTCTCATCATTAAAGTATGATGTTTGCAGCAGGTTTTTGATGGGGACTTTTTTAAAAAAGTCAGAGTAAGGATGATCCTTTCTGTTACTGGTTTGCCAAGAGGTTTCAACATAATTTTGTGTTAAAGTTTATCAAATGCTTTATCTGCAGCTGTCTGGTGGGAGGTCAGGTGCTGCCCATAGTTGTAGAACTTTTCCTCCTGAAGCGGTTGTATACGGATGTTCTATAACTACCATTATAAGACGTTTTTATTCTTTAGCTTAGTTGTAATTTTGAAGCATCTCTAACCCCTCTGGACAATGGCAGTTTGCTCTAAGCAGCAGTTAGTTGCCCAGCGCACCTTGTGTTTAAGAGATTTTCTACTCTTGGGGCTGGGCCATTGATGGCTTTGCCAGCACCATCCGTTTGGGAATCACCGTATTCCTAGCTCAACCCCATTCCACTCTGCGGGCCAAGAGAGTTTCTTAGAGGCTAAAGAGGAGTGAGACATGCAAGAAAACACTTTAGAGCAGGCCTCACATCAGCCGCATCTCTGATGAGCTTAAGGAATAAGATAAATAATACATAACACACACACAACAGAAAATTATAGGGTAAGTAATTTTCTCACTATGCATTAACACAACGAAAAGTAAAACATGCAGCTGTGGACATTTACTGGTCATTTTCCTAAGAGGAGCTTTCCTTTCTTACCAGAAGGTGGCAGAGAGGGTGTACTTTAAACTATCCCCCCCTTTTAGCCTTTTAGAGAAAAACTTTTTTTTTAAAAGAGCTTAAAGAGCAAGACAATAACTCTCGCAACTTAAAATTTTTAACCTTTAAAAATATACAGATTTTCTGGTTCTGTTATTTACCATAGTTATTAGAAATATTTCTTACAGTGACTAGAGATAATTGTTATTGAAATCTATACCATATGGGTTGGGTAATATATACTGGGCTGTAACAAAGAAATATGAATTTGTCTAGAAGTTATGAACATGTGCTATGGAATCTGCAAAAATGAGTTCATTATAATTAGTGGAAAATATTTTAAGGCAACTGAAAAGTAAAAGAAAAATTTTTATATGCTACTGATTTATAGAAATCCCAATTTGCAATATGAAAATGTCATTTGTAAGGCAGTATTCAATGTTGTGAATTATGTTATAATGTCCTAGATGATAACCATAGTCCTTTCTCCCACTAATATAGTATATTTCTTGTTTTAGAGAAGAGAGTATGAAAGATATATGACTCACCTATGGCTACATACTAGCTAGTGAGAGAATCGTCCTTAAAACCTGAGTTTTCTGACCCTTCATCACCTTCATCATTTGTCTTTAAAAAGATGAATCTCTGCAGAAAGCTAATTTAGCTATAGCTTCTACCCATAAGAAAACAGTGTAAGTTCACTACAGGTTTGTTTAAAACTGTGGCTCACACCTGTAATGACAGTGACTCTGGAGGCTGAGGCAGAAGGATTGCTTGAGGCCAGGAGTTTGAGACCAACCTGGGCAACATAGCAAGACCCCACCTCTAAAAAAATTTTTAAAAATTAGCTGGGCATGGTGGCCCACACCTGTAGTCCCTGCTACTCGAGAAGCTGAGGCAGGAGGGTTGCTTGAGATTAGGAGTTCAAGGCTGCAGTGAGCTATGATTGTGCCACTGCACTCCAGCCTGGGTGACAGAGTGAGACCCCTTCTCTCAAAAATAAAATTCAAAAAATAGCACATAACTCAAAATGATTGTGGTACATCCAGAGGCAGGTTTACTTTGAAAAGGAAAGTGCTTCTGATGAGTCCCTAGGGTCTGAGTTGGGGATGACTGCCAGGTAAAGATAGACTGAATGGAACAATTCCCAGTGAGAGCTGAAAGTGTAGGGAGGGAGGGGCGACGAGTGCTCCAGCACTGAGCTTCCTGGAGGCAGAGGGGTTGCAGACCAGCAGCCCCACAGCACAGGGAAAGAGGGCAGCCAGAACCAGGGAGGGTCAGAGACAGCCCACATTCCGACTGGGCCCAGATGAGAAGAAAACAAGATGAGTTTAATGGTCTTTGCTGGTTAGCTTTACTCACAAAAACAGTTTCCACCAAATCTAGTCCCTGACTTATAATAGCAAATAATATACCACAATCCTTCCAGTGGCTCCTCTCCCTTAAAGCCTGATTTTAAACTATTATGGAAGTGAAAAATTTAGAAGTAATGTTAAAAGTTGAGGTTTCTCTTCATAGAAGTCAGATCTGTTTTTCAGAATCCTCTGCAGGTGTAGGGCTACAGAAATTCTAGACATTTGTGGCTTGGCATCTGCAAAGTTCCGCTCTGCTTTTCTCCTTGCTGTGGCCAGAGAATGCCCGCCCGTTCTGTAATGCGAGGTGTGTTTTGCCAGAAAACTCACATATTTGTGGGTGGAGTCTGTTGGGAGCCCGGAGAGATTTTTCAAAAGTCTGTGTAGGCCAAACATCGCAGGGACTTCCAAAGGGTGAAAAATAATACCGTGAGGGTTAGCAAATTTCCACTATTTGTGGAGCCAAAGGTGCAGCTCTGGAGACACGGCAAACGTTCGTGACGGGGAGAGAGCCCGGACACCCGATGAGTGTGTCCTGGGCTCTCGCATTGCATGCACAGTCATTGTGTTCCTGAGCAGTGGCACAGGTGCTCAGTCACCCTGGGCTATCTGGGTCACAGCCTAACTAGGATTCATCTTATGTGGCTGCAAAAACAGGTATCTCACTAGAACTCAGAAACTCGGGAAGTACAGTTATCCAGAGAGTTAAGTCGACGCACATAAATCAAGGGAATTGCAAAGTCATCTTAAAATAGTAGATCTCAATTTAGGAGAGTGCACAAGTCTCTCTAAAGAACTGATAAGAAGCTATTCACACAGCCCCCTCACCACCAGCCCTCCCAGTCCCTGCAAAATGTGCATGTGTACGGCATGTGATATTATCTACGGTTCGGGGATACACGAGCCCAGGTTAAGGCCTAAGAATCCATGGCTTGAGGACACAGAATGGCCCTAGGGTAAGGCAAGGTCAGACTGAAAGTGTTATTTCTGTTAATGAGTGCATGTGCCCATTAGAAAGGAGGTTTGTCTGCAGTTAGAAACACAGAAGAAAGAGCCACGGTGGCACAGGCTGCGATGCCCACCCAAGAACAGTCCTGAATAGAGCCCAGGCCAGGGGACACTGACATTCCTGCTCCCTGACCTGGCTTTACCCAGCACAGCCTCTGTCTACCTGGAGGACACGTCCAACAACTTCCAACAAGTCCCCTCACTCTGACTCCATATTCACTGAGCAACGGTCTGGCTAAAAGCCTCTTCTGTGGATCTGCCCACAGGGACAGAGTGTTCTGGTCTTGCCAATGTGAACACTCCAGCGTGCATGGCAGCCACAGCCCACTCTGGAAACCAGTGAGCGGGCATTCTGTTTTGCACATTGTCTCACGAGCTGTATGAGCTCACCCTTGAGACTTAGATCCAACGCAGAGTGCTGGAAAATCAGATTTTCAAGCCTACAAGGCTGAGGTCTAGAACACCAAAGTGCCAGCTGGCGTCTCCTGGCAACACTGGGCTGACCACACACCTTCCCACCGGAAATGACCACACTTACCTTTTACAGGACAGTGGATTGTCACATTTGCTTGAAGGGCTGCCTCCACGATGCCTCCAACCACGACAGAGAGATGGTTGCGCTCCGGTTTGGTGATATTTCTTTCAATAGACAAGATGACAGGTGCCTCTTAATTCAAAGGGAAAAGGAAACTATGTTAGGTTCAGGCTTTTGCTCTTTGGTAAACCGTGTTGCATTCAGTAAACTCTGCTGAGCTCTTGAGAGCAGGGGTAGAGCCATTGTTCTCTCTGCATCCCTCCTGGTGCACCACTGGGACGTGCACATGTGTGTCTTGCTGGAGGTGCTCTGTGGACAGACAGATGGATTAATGGATGGATGCATTCAAAGGTGCATCGCAACAGTAATATACAGACAATCAAAACTGAGAATAAATTTCTCTTTGATAATTTGAAAAAGAGGGAATTCAGAAGTTTGCAAGAGGCAAAGGAGGCAAGGCAAGGCAGGAATAACATCTCTGCAGTGCAGCCCTGGATAAGTTGAAGCAGGGCCAAATCACACCAGGCCTCAGGACCACATAACTCTTTTTATGGAAGGAGGGATGTGAGATACTGGGGGAAGGGCTGATGAATACAGAGCAGAAGGTCCTGATCCAGTCTGTCGTCCCTGGTAGGAGTTATTCCAGATGCAGAAGCCTCTGGGAGCCCTCTCACATTGAGCTAAGAATAGTAAAAGGTTCTATTTGACTTAAACATGTATCAAGTGCCTACTCTGTGGTCTGCACCAGAGTACAAGATGAAAAGTATCTCCTCTCTTGAAAAGCACATAGTCTGCTGGTGCAGAGATGCCAACAGGTGTTTTCGAATATAAATGTGGTGCCTAACCCTTATAAAGTCTCTCTGTATATGCCAGAACAGGCATATACTATACGTGCCAGAGCCAGGTTGACATGCGGATGCCAGGGTATCACCAGGGTTCAGAGCTCATTCAAAGCTGTGCTGGAGAAAGATCAGGCAGGCAGGAGGCCACGATTCCTGTGAGGCCTCTTCTAACAAGCTGTGTGTGTGCTTGGGCAAAAGCTTCCCTGCCTGGGCTTCAGTTTGAATCTCAGTAAAAGACAAGGATTGAGCTAGAAGACCTCTTAGGTCTCTTACAACTGCAGTTCTCTCACTCAATGTGTGGTTCAGAGAGGCCCTTTCTGACCCTACTTAAATAAACTCATTTCAATCCAAAAGAGAAAAGCCATCACTGTTTAAAGACTATTAACTGCAAAGAGGTCTACTTAAAACATTATTTATATTTCTCTATGCTGGAGAAAGTCTCAAGAGAGAAAATGTCTTAAGTGCCCAGTTTATGAGATTGTATGAGGTTATCACAAGTGGATTAGACCTGTCTGCAAGAGAAATTCAAAGTTAACATTTTAATTAACATGAAACAAATATCTGCATAAATTTTGCATGGAAAAAATAACAATAAAAACAAGGCCACAAAGAGTCAAGAATCCATTTGAGGACTTTTACTGCTTTGGGTTTTAATACTTAGTTAACAAATTAATTTATTAACTCACTCCAGAAACATACTTTGTGTCTGATGGGCTGGACAATGGGAGTACAAAGTTGAAGAACACACATTCTTGCCCTCAAGGAGTTCCAGACTCATGGGAGACAGTATTACTACACAGGGTGTGGGTGTTGAGACAGAGAAAGGGGCTGGTTACCTGGGGGTCTCTCAGTAGCCTGTGGGGGTCAGGGCAGGCAACATCCTACGAGGGGACCTTTGACAGAGCATCCCTGTGCCTTAGCTTGGCTGCAGAGTTTGGTTTCCCTATACTGCCGTCAGCACTCACATGCAAGCTCCTGGAGGGAGAGGCTGCGCTTCCTCGGCCAATTTTATCACCCGTGCATAGTTAGTGCCCAAAAGAGCTCATACTGGGAACTACATATTCTGAGGAAGAGAATCTAGGACCATGCTTGGGGGACCAAATGTTCCATTTTTTCCTGGAGTGTCTGGCATGGTGGAAAGCCATCCTGAGGACTGAAAAGACAGGAATCCTTTGTCAGGGAGAGGGCTTTGGTTGTCACGCCTTGTTCTCTGATCCCTGAGGACCTTGAACCAGTTCTACCAGGAAATCTGGATCATTCTGGGATGGGCTTAAGGGGAGACTTGAGAGCTGCAAGGAGGGCTCCCATCCCACCAGGGATTCCAGAACCTGGAGCTGGTCCTCTCTGCAAAAGAGCTGATGCTCACAGGACAGAACCACCCAGGAGGACCAAGACACAGAAAATCAAAGCCTGCAGGCCCTGCCTTGAGAAGGCAGCTGGGGAAAGGCTCCTACAGATTCAAGGACCTTTTAAAATCAACTAGTCCAGCTTTCTTATTTGTATTAATAGATGTGAAGTACCTGCCACAAAGCTCAACACTTGGTTGACTAAATGCTGGATTCTAATCTCTGATATTGTCCATTGTTTCACCTTGGACCATTTGAGCCTCAGATACCAGAAACCAGAGTAGGGAGCTGTGGGATGGCTGTTTTGTTTTATTTTTAGTCCCAGAACACGAGCTTGCCACAAGGAAGCATAGCCTGCAACCTTATTACCTAAAAATGTTCCTTTATCATAAAAGCACATTTTAATATCAAAATGACATTGTCCACCTCCTATGAAGACGCATACTAATTTACCGTTACAACTTCCTGGAGGTGTTTCTAAGGATTGGCAGGTATGCCACTGGAAGGTACATGCCAACCTGTAAAGGATAATTATTCTCTTTCATTGGCTGGTAGAACTCTAAAAATGCCAAGTCCATAAATATCAACTCTGCCAATGAAACCCTGACTCACTAATTCCCAATTCTCAGAAAGCCAGCTCTAAAGCAGTCGTTTTCAAAATGTGGTCTTCAGACCACCAGCATTGGGCATAATTTAGGATTATGTTAAAAATACCAATTCTCAGACTTCATCCCAAACCTGAGTCAGAACCTCTGGGGTTGGGTCCAGCAATGTGTGCTTTAACAAGCCCTCCAGGGGATGCTGATGCATGCTAAAAGACACTGCTGCTTTAGAGTTTGATGTTCAAAACAAGCAAACTAAAAACAGGCATTCTGGGTTTCAACATGGGAATTACCTGCATACAGCACGGAAGAACTCTCCGTATCTGAACCAAGATGATTAGCTACGAAACATTCATATATTCCTTGTTCTTTCCTTGTAGGATTCCGTATCTGCATCTTCCCGGCTCCATCCAAAATTATTCTGTAGAACAGTTAGAAAGAGAATGCATCCATGTAACACATTTAACTGCTCTAGGGTCACAAGGGGTTTCAGAGAAAGAAGACTGCAAAATGACAGGCATGGGCTGGCAGGGTTCCCTGAGGACGATCTTGTCAAGCACCTGCCCTGCAGGCAGGACACCATAGAGACCAAGACAAGTCTGTCCTCTTAGATTCACAGCAACAGTGGAGCTGGACAGTGTTGGAAGATCCACTCTTCCCGTCCCACTGTACATGAGGACAGACTGTTCTGGATGGATGCAATGCTTAATCTAACACTTTCAAAAAAGACAACCTAGCAAACCTATTCATTTGCTGGATGTTAAACCTTCATTTTCTGTTAAAACTTCATTTCAAATCCTTCCTAACAAACTGCAGGTATGGATTTTCAGTTTGGATTTTCACACTGGGAGCGAGTGGGCTTGGTTAAGACTGCTTTGTGATGGATTATTGTCTCATTATTACTGTGTGAACAAGTCAGTTGAGGTAGCAATGCTAAGACTGTGGTATATTCTGGATTTGGACCATGCTGTTAGGAATTAGGGCTCAGCTGCATGAGTTCACTGTAGTTTCCCAATTACTGATATTCCTGAAAACTAGCATACCACCTTGAGAATCAGAGTTGGTGAGATGTATTAGTTAGGTCAGGTATATCCAGATTAGATAATTATTCAGAGAAGTGGGAAAGAACCCTTGTTCTGTTGTACTTTAATTTTATTTTTTTCTTAACGAATTGAATCTGCTTCTAAATCATCTGGGTCAGTGGTCTGTATACTATTTTATCCCTCTGCCCCATCCCACTTCATAGATCTTAACAATATGGACTATTCTGACCTCTAAATACTGTATGTTTCTTCATGAGTTGAGCTGGGCCACTTCTTCATTTCCTGTCACTCCATGTCGCTCACTCCATACTCCAGCCATAACGAACTGTTTCCAGAACATTCCATAATCTTTCATCACCTGAATTCTTGCCTGTGTTGTTCACTCTATTTGAAATCGCTTCCCCCTTTCTGGCAAACTCTGACCTACCCACTGAGTCCTGGATCAAGTGTAATTTCCCCTGCAAAAGTTTCCCCCAATGCTCCTGGAGTTACCTTCTGTCCCCTCTGGGCTCCTTCTTCTCTGGTTCATATATTTATTTGATGAAATGTCTATTTCTTTCCACCAGATTGTGATTGTTTCAAGGGCAGGGGCCAAATCTTATTCACAGCTGTGCGTTCTCGATGCTCGGCACAGAGACTTTTACACAGTAAGTTCTCAAAACATCTGATGACTGAACGTAGGAATGACAGAATAGAACAGAACAATGGTACAGGGTACAGGTCCAGGAGGATGCCACCCCACTGTCCACAGCACACCTAAGAATTCACAAAGCAGGCACAAGTCAAAACCGCTCAAGTGTCTCAGAGCAACAGGAGTACGGCAAACCTATCATCAGGGTGAGAGTGTCACTGTCAAATCCATACTGAGAAGAAACTGCTGTTAAAGACAAAAGTCTAACCAGTAACCCTACACAAAAAATAAACACACCAAAACGTTTTCTTAAATTATTTCATACATACCTTTGTATGATTTAGCAATACTCAAGTAATTCCCTGTTTGGTAGGCCTCAACTTAACAGTCCAATGAGAGATCACTGAGATTAGAAACCACTGAGCACACAGGGACCTTACAGGTGCCCATCCTGGGTCCACCCCTGGGCTGCAGAACCGGCAGGTGGGGTTCTAACGGATCTGACCTTGGCCTCTGCTGCACAATCTTACTGTAAACTTGAACTAATAACAAAGCTGATCTTCCCATAGACACCACCCCTAATTAATCCACACACAGCCTTCCCTTCCCAGCTGAGATTTCTTACTCAGTTGGCCCCCGAAGGGTACTCCACGCCTACAATCTCCTCGCATTAGATACAGACTCTCAGAAATCCTATTTCTGAATTACTTCAACTGAAAGATCTGTGAGATTCAGAAAATACGTAAAGGTGACCTTTGTTATGTCAAGGAAATTAAACACAAATTGAGCAAATTAATTGGGTTTCATAGAAACAAATGGAAATAAAAATGGATCTCATTCTCTTAAAAAATTAAAACCAAACAATTTTACTAGACATATGAAATGGCTCAATTTCAAATGGTTGATTCTTAAAGTATGCAGAAACACATCTGAGTAGGATGTACTATGTCAAAACCTCTTTTTTATAAGAGCTCAGGAGTCTCAGCCTGAGAAACTTATGTTAATTCCATTCCATCAAATCAAACTGTTCAAAATCAACTCAATTCCACAAATATTTATTTAAACTGACCATACTTCACTGCATCACCGTAGGATTCATGTGGCCTCAGGTCAACTGATCATTTCAACCTTCTCAGCTTCTGTTTCCTTACAGTTTATAAAATGGAATTGAGTCAGATCAGCAGTATTCAAAGGGTGGTCCTTGGCCCCCCAAGAGTCCAGGAAGTCAGACCATTTTCATAATAATACTAAGCATTAAAACTATTTTCATAACAACACTAAACCATTATTTGTCTTTTTCACCGTGTTGACCTTTGCACTGAGAGTGCAAAGACAGACAGTGCAGGGAGAGCTGTCAGCACCTGAGCTTCACCAAGGCAGTAGCATCAAACTACACCTGTAGTGACTGTATACTTTACTTACAGTAGAAACAAAGATGCCAGTTTCACTTAAGAATGTCCTTAATGAAGCAGTAAAACTTATTAATCTTGCTAAATCTTGACCCTTGAGTCCATATGTTTTTAATAACCTGCATGACAAAATAGGAAGAACCCACAAAGCACTCCTGCTGCGTGCTCAAGTGTAACGCCTTGGCCTGAGTGTTTGAGCGGCTGACTGGCTGCTTTCCTCATGGAATAAGAATGACTGACGGACGAACTGTGACAAAAAAGTTCCCACTATGACTTGACCTGGGGTATTTGGCAGATACATACATTGTTTTTTGTTTTTTTTTTGAGACAGAGTCTCACTCTGTTGCCCGGGCTAGAGTGCCGTAGCGTCAGCCTAGCTCACAGCAACCTCAACTCCTGAGCTCAAGCGATCCTTCTGCCTCAGCCTCCCGAGTAGCTGGGACTACAGGAATGCGCCACCATGCCCGGCTCATTTTTTTCTATATATTTTTAGTTGGCCCATTAATTTCTTTCTATTTAGTAGAGACGGGGTCTCACTCTTGCTCAGGCTGGTTTCGAACTCCTGATCTTGAGCGATCGCCTGCCTTGGCCTCCCAGAGAGCTAAGATTACAGGCGTGAGCCACCGCACCTGGCCCATACATTGTTTTAAATGAATGAAGTGAGCTGGACAATTCAAGGAAACACCTGATAGTATTTGTTGCCAATGATAAAACTTGAGCTTTCAAGTGAAAATTAGAATTTTGGAAAACTATTAATAGTATACACCATTGTGAGCTTGACAGCTTCCCAAAACTTAAAGACTACTCTGATAAGATATGTGATGAGATTAAAGAGTATGTGTATTTTTTATATTGTGTAACAAGATGTATTAATATTTGGAAGATCTGTATAAGTCAGTGAGCCAATATTTTCCAAATGACCAATATATAGTGTTACAAAATCTTGCATACGTAAAAAAAATCTATTCAAAGTGTAAGATAAACCAATAGATTTTCATGAACAGAGTACTAACATTTCGTGAACATGGTTTCAGATTTCACATTCTACCTATCATTTGAGAAACCACCATTTGTCCAGTTTTAGTGTAGTATTAAAGAATATTTACAGTGATCTGAAAGAGTATTAAAATATTCCTTCTTTTTCCAAACATGTGTATGAGGCCCATTTTTTTCTTCATATACATCAACTAAAACAACATATCATAACAGATGCAGAAATAAGACTCCAGCTGTCTTTTATCATGCCAGACATTGAAGAGATTTGTGAAGATGTGAAGCAATTTCACCGCTACCAGTAATTTTGACGGGTGGGGGGAGAGGTGGGATAATGCTTTTCCAAAAAAGTATGGTATTTATGTGAACATGCAATGGTCTTGTTTTTCCAAAATGGAATAATAGAGACTTTTAAATGTATCTTGGTTTTAATTTCTAATAAGGCAAGTAGCAAGATATAACTCATATTTCAAAAGCTCTTTGGGCTTCTCAATCATTTTTAAGTTTAAAGGAGCCCAAGACCAAAAGCTCTGAGAACTGCTAAGCTTTAAGTTTGATTCCACTTCTAAAATTTCACTGCACTCTTGTTCAGAGTTCTAGGATTAAAAAAATCCAAAAATTAGATTTTTTTCTACCTTTTACCTTTTCAATTTAAGACATGGCCTAATAGTTTATTATAAAAAAACAATTTTACCTAGATTTCTTATAATGTTTCAGATATTAGGCTTAATGCACAAAGGACATGATAAAAATAAAACTTGCATTTTGAAAATACCTTATGGTCTGCAAAACAATTTTACATCTGCTGTTTTGTTTGTGTCCCCTAACAATCCTTGGAGTTAGATAAGGTATAGCTTGAGTTCTTAAATGTAAATTAAAAGAAAGAACAATGTCTATAGTTCTTTGTATATAAACAATGAGATTTGAAGACAGTAATGAGTGCAAAAGTAAGTTAATATCTGTTATCCCTGCTGTTTCATGTAAAATAAATGAAATGTGACATTTTTGCACTGACATAGAGATCACAATAATATATGACTTAATATTATTTCGAACATCTCACAAAACTGATTCTTATCATCTTACTTTTGGATTGTATGACATAAAAAATTGCACGATAATAGAAAATTACTTCAGATACACAATATTTCTATTAAAGCTATGATTAATATTTGTGTGATAGTTAAATAACACTGGTGGTGTTCAGGAGATATAGGCCTGGTTCTAAGTGGCCAGGGAATAGCCACGGGATTCTGTTTCTCAATGATCTCATCTCACCCCTGCCCTGACAACCACTGGGGGCTGATGTTAGCTCAAATGAGATACCACACTCCTAGATACAGAAGAGCTCTATGAATTCTGATTTGTAGATCCAACATAATATAGTATTATTATTATGAGCATGCTTACTTTTTTTTTTCATTGCATGCTGCTTTATTCAATGCTTACATGAAAAAAACAACTGAAAAGTCTGACCATTAATGTTACATATAAGTAATTAAGCAAATGTCTTCTTCTTTCGTTAAGCATATAAAATGTAATTAGTACGTATTTTTTTCTTCTTTTTTTATTTTTTAATTTTTATTTATTTATTTATTTATTTATTTTTTATTTCATGCTTACTTTTTAATAGTCTTATATTGATTTCAATTTCAAATGGTAAGTGCTGTGCAAGGGAGAATTTACGAATGCACAAACTCATGCCCACTGTATCCAGTCTTGTATCACGCCTATGTGATAGTGACCGGAATAATAAGATGGTTTAATTTATGAAATTCCAATGCACATATGAAAAACATATCCCAACATTTTTTAGTTTCTTTCCTAAAGAATCCTGTTAGAAACACATTCTTAGGAGACGGAATTTGAAAATGTTTTCAAGAAAACTGGAATAGCCATTAAGAAGGTCCTAGAAAAATGAACACTGCATTCTTACTTACTTTCCTGAGGGCTGCAACAACGCTCCGTCCTTGGTCCATGTGTATGTGGCCTCGCCGGGGATCATAAGCTCACACAGTATGTTGATGACCTCTGTCCTTTTTGTAATATATACTATACTTCCAATCCTGGAATTTATTGTTTTGTTAAATGAAATTGAGGGAAGCTGGCTTTGCCTGCTGAGAACGGGTCCCTTTGGCTTGAATGTCAGCTTGCCTGAGGTTTCCGCCTTCAAGCTTTGGGGCACACTTCCTGCTTCCCCCCTGAGCTGAGCAATTGGCGGCTCTTCCTGGATGCCCCTCCACTGCCTATGTGTGGGCTGCGCCTTAGCCAACTCAGCCGCCAGCTGGTAGATCACCTGCGACGCCAGGTCATCACTCACCTCCCCCGTTTCCACTAGCTGACTCATGTTTCTGATCAGTTCATCAAACTGGGCCATATCCATGCTGTACGCCCCCTGTTTAACTGCCGCTTCAAACTGCTTATTCTTAAACTCCCAGGAGCTGGTGCTTCCTGCAGAATTGCTGCAGTGACCAAACAGAGCTCTCAGGAAAGGCTGGTTGTTAATTTGGCCGTCACCCAGGTAAAGCTCGTTTTTGTTACTCCACATTTGCCGCCTTTTATGCCCTGTGACTCCCAAACTACTGGCTTCATTGTGGTCCATCCCAGGATGTTCCGGCATGTACTCTCGGAGGGCTGGGTGTGCGATCAGCCGGTTGTCAGTTCCGATGAGCTTGAGCACAGCTGTGTCCTGTGCGGAGCCGGCGATGCACCGGTACACGCCGATGTCGCGGGCTGCAAGACTGTGGATTTTCAGTGAGCCAGACTTGGTGATGCCCAGCCGCTTGGAGTTTTGCAGGCAGCGGCCGTCCTTCTCCCACTGGATCAGAGATTTCTGGAATCGTCGCACTGGGCACTTAATAATCACGGACGTGTTGGGTAGCAAATAGGCCTTGCTGCCGATGGTCAGGTTAATACGCTTCTCCTCCCTGGTCTGAATGTAGACTCTCTGCACGCCGAGGATCTGAGGACCCTGCTCACCAAGTTTTGACTTCGTCTCTGGTTTCATCTCTGCAGGGGAAAAAAGGAAAAGAGCAAACAAACATCTCAAAAATAAAAACTTTTCACAATAATCTTCCAAGGCCAATACAAGCCAACAAATGTATCTTTTTAAAAATCTTTTAAAACATTGAGAATGAAAACACAAATAAGGTAGAATGGGTACTTTGAAGCCAGACAAATCTTATATACCCATAAACTGGGGCAAATTTCACAACTAACACTTCAGCAACAAAGAATGCAAGTGTAAATGAGTTGATGAAAACATGTAAATTGTTTCACAATGCCTTGGTTTAGGGAGGCATGAAGTTAAATGGCTCAATGAAATATAGGGAATGGTTATTTCCAGATTAGAGAATATTTGTTCTAGGCCATGATCATATGATGGCTTCAAAATTACCCAGCCTCTGGGCACATGTTTTCATTGACAAGGGGTTAGTCTGATATACTAGGCCTCCAACATCTGGTAGGGAGGCCCTTAGGGAACTAGTCTGGCTTGGAGACATGGTGTACATCAAATTTGAGGGAGGAAGTCAGAGTGGGAACATGAGTGAATGTATTTGAAGTGTCTGAAAAGGAAGATGAAGTTGGCCAACTGCAGAACATCATCCAAATATGTCAATTAAACTAGCATGGAGGGGCTGAAGAAGCAACGGAGAGCTATGATCAAAAAAGAAAAGTTAGGGCCGCATGCAGTGACTCTCTCCAATAATCCCAGCACTTTGGAAGGCTGAGGTGGCAGGATCACTGGAGGCCAGGAGTTTGAGACCAGCCTGGGCAACACAGCAAGACCATGTCTCTACAAAACATTAGCCAGATGTGATAATACACATCTGTAGTCCCAGCAAATAGGGAGGCTAAGGCAGGAGGATTGCTTGAGGAGGTGGAGGCTGCAGTAAGCTATGATTATGTCACTGTACTCTAGCCTGGGGAACAGAGTGAGACCCTGTCTCTAAAA
>VBSM01002223.1:1999950-2010536 GCA_008086735.1 Cheirogaleus medius
TAGTAATTAAATCAGCTTGGTATTGGCACAAAAATAGGGACATTGACCAGTGGAGAACAGAACTGAGAACCCCCATATAAAACCATCCTCATATAGCCATTTAATCTTCGACAAAGCTGACAAAAACATACACTGGGGAAAAGAATCCTTATTCAATAAATGGTGCTGGGAAAACTGGATAGCCACATGTAGAAGACAGAAGCATGATCCACACCTTTCACCTCTCACAAAAATCAACTCACACTGGGTAACAGACTTAAACCTAAGGTATGAAACTATTAGAATTCTAGAGAGCAAACAGACAACCTACAGAATGGGAGAAAATTTTCGCATGCTACACATCTGATAAGAGGCTGATAACTAGAATCTATTAGAACTCATGAAAATCAGCAAGAAAAAATCAAACAACCCTATTAAAAAGTGGGCAAAAGACATGAACAGAAACTTTTCAAAAGAAGACAGAATGGCCAATAAACATATGAAAAAATGCTCAACATCTCTAATCATCAGAGAAACGCAAATCAAAACTGCAATGAGATATCACTTATCTCCAGTAAGAATAGCCTTTATCAAAAAGTCCCAAAACAATAAATGTTGGCATGGATGCGGAGAGATAGGAACACTCCTACACTGCTGGTAGGACTGAAAACTAGTTCAACCTCTGTGGAAAGTAATATGGAGATACCTTAAAGTGATACAAATAGATCTACCATTTGATCCAGCAATCCCACTACTGGGCATCTACCCAAAAGAACAAATGACACTCTATAACAAAGACACCTGTGCTCGAATGTTTATAGCAGCACAATTCACAATTGCAAAGTTGTGGAAACAACCCAAGTGCCCATCAATACATGAGTGGATTAATAAAATGTGGTATATGTATACCATGGAGTACTACTCAGCTTTAAGAAACAACGGTGATATAGCACCTCTTGTATTTTCCTGGATAGTGCTGGAACCCATTCTACTAAGTGAAGTATCCCAAGAATGGAAAAACAAGCACCACATGTACTCACCAGCAAATTGGTATTAACTGATCAACACCTAAATCGACATATAAGAATAACATTTATCGGGTGATCATAGATATTCTAACAAGCAGCTCTCAAACTTTGTTATGCATTAGACTCATCTGTTCTGATTATTATTTAGTGACCTCAGTGTTTTGGGTCCCATCCTCAGAAATTCTGATTTATGGGGTGCAGCCTGGGCATAGGAGTTTTTAAAAGCTCCCCGGGTGACCGAAATGTATGGCAAAGTTCGAGGACCGTTTCCCTCTAGGGTACCACTGGATTAAACCAAGGCAGGACTCAGGCATTCCTGACCCAGCTTCTTTTACTAAAAGACAGTTTGATGGGATGTTGCTGGTCAAGAGGGGAGAGGAAATGAGAAGCAGCATCTGTGTCGTCTGCAAGAACCCTCCAAAGTCTTCACAACAGGCAGTGTCTTCCATCAGAAGAACGTGGGAGGATTTCTTTCCCGTGTTAGCGTCAGAATTCCTTACACAGCTGACCCTTGACCAATGTGGATTTGAACTTTGCAGGTCCACTTATGTGAGGATTTTTTTCCCCAAAAATCATTACACTGAGTGTGCCTGTCTCTCCTGCCTCTTCTTCCCCCTCCTCCACCTCTCCTGCCTCCACCACCCCTGAGACAGCAAGACCCACCCCTCTTCTCCTCTTCCTCCTCCTCCTCCTCCTCAGGTTATGCAATGTGAAGATGACAAGGATGAGACTTTCATGATGATCCACTTCCACTTAATGAGTAGTACATACATTTTCTTTTCCTTATGTTTTTCTCAATAACATTTTCTTTTCTCTAGCTTACTTTATTGTAAAAATACAGTATATGATACATATAACATACAAAATATGTGTTAATTGACTTTATGTTATACGTAAGGCTTCCAGTAAATAGTAGGCTATTAGTAGTTAAGTTTAGGGGAAGTCAAAAATTATACCAAATTTTCAACTGTGGTGGGGGGCTGGAACACCTAACTCCCACATTGTTCAAGGGTCAACTCTACTCGAGCAAGTGTTCGTATCTAATGAACACGGAACTACATGATTGGCCAGGCTGCTTTCTGCAAGATGACTGTTACGTTAGCAAGTTCAGAGCCAAATGTATGCCCATATGTAACAGCAGTATAAAATGGAAGACATAGTCATGTGTTAGCCTTGTTTGTTTTCCTTTTTCATTCCTCACCTGCTTCTAACTTTACTCATCTGCTTGCATTTTATAAATAATTATAAGTGGCCTATTGTTGTAACAAGGCAGGATATGTATGTATCTATGTGCATATATACACAACACATATGTAAGTGTAAATCTACCTATATAACTATTATTATTAATTAAAAAGATACAGCTGAACAACCTGTCTGGCTATTGGTCTTTTGTTGGTAGAAAATAGAAAATGTGGATGAAACTCACTATTCATAAACAGAATACAAACTGTTTTGAGGTCAAATTTATGAATTCACGCAACTGAGGACTGTGTGGAGATTATTTCAGGGTGGCAGTGGGGGCTAGCGGATGAGGTGAACCTTGAAGGTTCCTGCTCTCACTGGGATGGTGCAGAAGCCCATACAGGGAAGTTCTAGCTGAATGATTCAAGCTGGGGATGACCCGAGGCTGGTGTGAGGTCCACATAGCCTCCTGATACCCTGGGACCAACATGGAAATGGGTTCTAATTGCTTTCGAACCCAGTGGTACCAAATGTCTTTCAGCTGAGCTTGGGCTTAAAGTCCACAGGACCCATGATTCCTTGCAAGGCAGGCTGTGGAGCATGTAGGTGGTGGGCACGTTCAGCCTTCCTTCTGCACAGCGAAGGAAACAACCAACAAAAGGAAAAGACAACCCACAGAATGGGAGAAAATGTTTGCAAGCTACCCATCTGACAAGGTATTATATTTAATAATAATAACTAAAATGAAGAGCCCCAGCAATTCAATAGGAACAAAAATCAAATAATCTGATTAAAAATGGGCAAAGGATCTGAATAGACATTTCTCAAAAGATGACATATAAATGGCCAATGGATATATAAAAAAACACTCAACATCATCAATCATCAGAGAATGCAAATAGAAAGAACAATGAGATATTGTATCACCTCAGTGAAAACGGCTTTTATCCAAAAGACAAGCAATGGCGAATGCTGGCGAGGATGTGGAGAAAGGGGAGCCCCAGAACGCTGTTGGTGGGAATGTAAATTACTGTGACCACTATGGAGAACAGTATGGAGGTTCCTCAAAACACTAAAATTAGAACTACCATGTGACCCAGCAATCCCACTGCTGGGTATATATCCAAAGGAGGGGAATTCAGTATATCAAAAAGCTATCTGTTATTTCCATGGTTATTGCAGCACTGTTCACAATAGCCAAGAGCTGGAATCAATCTAAGCATCCATCAGTGGATGAATGGATAAAGAAATTGTGATATGTATACACGATGGAATATCATATAACCACGAAAAAGAAAGAAATTCTGCCATTTGCAACAACATGCATCGAACTGGAGAACATTATGTTAAGTGAAATAAGCCAAGCACAGAAAGGCAAATCTCTCATGTTCTCACTCATATGTGAGAGCTAAACATTAAAAACAATTGATCTCATGGAGACAAAAAGTAGAATGATGGTTACCAGAGGCTGGGAAGGGTAGCAGGGAGGGATAAATACAGATGGTTAATAAGTGCAAAAATGTAGTTAGGTAAAAGGAACAATATTTGATAGCACAACAAAGTGACTATAATCAACAATAAGTTAGGGTATACTTTAATCAAAGAGTGGACTTAGAATCTTCCTAACACAAAGAAATGATAAATGACTGAGGTGATGGATCTCCCAATTACCCTGATTTGATTAATTCACATTGTATGCCTGCATTAAAGCATCACATGTAACCTATAAAGATATACAACTATTATGTACCCATAATAATTAAAAATTAAAAATAACTACTATTTTTGAGCCTTTAGTATGTGCCTGGCGCTGTTTCTAAGCACTTTAAAGGTATTCATTCATGATCCTCAGAACAATCCCGAGAGGTAGGTATAATTACTATTCCCATTTTACAGATGGGAAAACTGTGACTCACAGTGATTAAATAACTTTCCCGCTATAAAATGATGAGGTAAACAAAGAACTAGGATTTGAACTCAAGCGAGTTAGCTTAACACAATGTCATGTTACATTTCAGACATTCAGTACAACTGAGAAAGGTTATTGGGGAAGGTAGGGTTTGTGTTGGTCCTTCAAGAGCAGGAAGAATGTCAGCTGCTAGTTATGGAGGAGGAAAGAATTTGAACAAAGGGAAAAGGGAACTGTGCAGGGAATGTTTGGGGAAAAGCAGGTGTAACTGGACTATAAGGTGTGCCACTGGCCTCTAGGGGGAACATAAGACAGCGCTCTCCCACCTACCTTGGACCCCACTGCACACCAAATGGTCAAAATGAATAGTAAAAAAAAAAAAACCCTCCAGAGAGGACGGGTTTTACTAAACCCAAGGTACCAATCAGGACACAGGTTCTAGGAAGTGGAGCCTGGGGAGGGAATAAAGCTCACAGCACTATTGGGCTTATTTTTTCTTGTCTTCAGACCTCCTTCCATAAAGGAGAGGTTAGGCCTGTTAAGACCATATGTTTCTGTCTGGGGAGGGGAGGGAGTAGATTTGAGGTGAAGGAGGGAGGAAAGTCAGAAGGGTATTCTGCCACTGTAGCCTTGATACTCCTAGTAGCAGGAATAGCAGGCAAGTTCACTGACGGAGGAATGGGTCAGTGCACTAGTTAAGAAACAGGTGCTATGGTGATTTTCTAGAGCATTTTTAGGATATGAGAAAAAACATACTACTGCCCAGCTAAATTCAGATAGCTAAGTATGAAATACATCTAATCGGCATGGTGATACTGTCTGCTTTAGCAAATCTCAGTCTCCCAGGCCAGGGAACCAACCAACCAACAAACAAATCACTTGGAAAGTAATGTCATGTTGCAGATAAGCAGGGATCAAGGCTGTGGGTTAAAGAAGGACATAAGGTCTGGCGATGGATCTGGTTACGTGGGTGTCTGGGGAATGCTAGCGAAGAGGAGTTGTTTCTAGTGCAAGAGCAGAAAATCTGGGGACAACAGGGAGGTACGGAAGAACCAGAGGTCACAGTGAAGCATTAACTTCACGAGCAGGAGTGAGCTGGGATGGAACAGAAGAGTGAAAGCTACTTCTGAGTGCCAAGTCATGAAGAAGCCTACGGTGTCACCACACCAAGGTGATGGGGGCAGCGGAAATGACAAGGTTGGGAAATAGGGAAAGCGGGTATTAGAAAGGTCATCAGTATGGATGTTGGCTGTCCCGAATGCTGGCAAAAGCTGGAGAGGAAGAGTGGACCTGGCCGTCCTGTGTCCTGGAGGAGGGTAGAGAGCATCTTGTAAATTCACACATGATGCCTTTGAAGGTACGGTGAGGGTAGTCTCTGCGCCACGAGTGCGATGGCAGCAGGAGATGGTGCAGACAGAGCAGGGGTAGGGAGGAAGGGAGGAGGCCAGGCTCATCGCCTGGTCCTGCGATGTGGTGGTGGGAGAAGAGGATGCTATGTGAGGGTGTGGAAGGAAAAGCCACTGTCAGCAAGTGCCCAGCGTGGGACAATTGGGAGCCCAATGTTTACCTCATTGGGCTTAAATGCTGGGAGCATGTGTTCCTGTCTCCTGTCTGCTTCCACGACCTGCGTGTTCGGCAGGCTAGGGACTGGGGTGGGGTAGGGAAGAAATATTACTGTCTTTTTTCTTGTTTTCCTTTTCTCCCTAAAACTTGTAATTTTCTCTGCTCTCCACTGCATGCCACACTAATTTATAATTTCATCTCATATCATACTGCATGCCCTAATAACCATGATGTATTCCCACATGTTACTCTGTTATTATTTTAGAGGAAGCTGCCAGTATTACTTTAACTTCACTCTCTTCTAAGCCAGTTTACAGTCTGGCCACATTGCTGTGCAACCACCCACAATTAATAAAAATCAGACAGATAAGTGGCTCAGACGAAGCATGACAGTGCGCCACATGCTATAGACATTCCTGAATTCCAGGACACTTTACAACTTGGAATCTCAAGATTTTGAAAATTTGTTATCAAAGAGTTTCCAGGGAAAAGAAAATGTCAGTGTTGTCCTTGAATCAGCACAGAGAGGAGCTGAGAGCATGGGCTAAGGGATCAGACAGACCTGCGGTCAAGTGCACCAAGGGTCCCGCTGGCAGCCGCCCTTGGGCCAGTCTCAGACCTTCTCCAAGTCTTGGATTCCGCCTTCGTCTCTGTTTTTCCTGATCACAGCTCACTGCATCCTCAAACTCCTGGGCTCAGGTGACCCTCCTGCTTCAGCCTCCCACAGTGCTAGGATTACAGGCGTGAGCCACTGCACAGGTCCAGGTTCCTCATATTTTAACGGGGATAGTATGTTTTGCAACGTCACTGAGGGGACTGAATGAGATAGTGCACACAAGGAACTCCACATGCTAAGTGCTCAGACAATGCTACTGCTTTTTCAAAATTTAATGTTGTTCTTACTTTGTTTTGTGAGTTTCTCCAGGCAAGTTATTGGTAAGCTGAGGAGATATGTATACAGACATTTTTTTTCCCCCATAAACAGCATTAAAATAAGAACAGTGCAATTCTGATTTTTTCTTACCATAAGGTCAGGAGGGTACCTGAAGTCATGAATTTCATTTTACAGGTGAATAATTAAAGGTAGTGAAAAAGTAAAGTAAGGAATGGATCCGGAAGCTGTTATTCCCAGGATGCCTGTCCCCTCCTTCCTCCTGACGCACCTCCCTGCCACCACTCTGCTGCCTGATTTTCAATTGCTCTTGTGCAAGCCCTCAACTCATTTGTTGTGACCTTCTCCCATGAGACATGCACACTCACGTGTAAATATACACCCTGTCACTACATGCACATTACCTTTGGATACAATGATGAAGCCAGGATATTAACCCTTTATGGTAAGCTTATTATTCATAATTCAATGAAAAGGTGTCCAAACTTCCATTCTTTAAAATCTAAGGTACTTCATGTTTTATCCTTTCTGGTTTTAGATTACACACAAGAAAAAATACTTGCATACTTAAAAATACTCAGCTCTTCTACTTTTAAATGAATCCAGACACATCACTAGCAAAGTAAACCAGGAAGTATTTGGGCTTAACTTCTACAAGGAACACTCATGGATTCTAAGCGGAAGAAACCACGGCAAAATGGAGGATGTAGATCCAAGTGAGGAAGCCTACAAGTTGCATATGTTAAGTGGCCAGATACTTCTTACAACAGTCTTTTCTTAGAACCGTATCTTGGTCTTCCACAGTCTACTGACTGCTACTTAAAACAGCCCTGAGTTCTGCTTGTTCACTTCACCCGCAGATTAGAAGTATGTTGACCTATGCAAAGCAAAGACATCAGGACAAAATCAAAAGGATTAGCATAACTCAGGAGAGCAGGGACATTACATACTTACTACTGCACATAGGCATCTGGCAAGATCTTACAAGAGGGAGCCCCGGCAGGTCCCTGCACATCGTCTCGCTGAGGGGAACGCGCCGGCCCTTGGCCGTCAGCCTCTGACACACCTGCTTCCTTCTCTCCACTCCGGCACCGCAGCTAACAGAACACTGCAACGAGAGTTGTGCATCAGTCAGGTGGAGCGTGAGCGAGCGGACTCAGCCAGCAACAGCAAAGGTGCCAACGGTGGAACAAGAGGGAGTTTTAAGTGTGGCTGTGCCAACAAGAAAGCCGTTTCCTGTGCTTGAACATCTTTCTAGGGAGAGTTTCTTTCTTCTCTCCTCCCCTTCCCTCTCTTTCCTTCCCTTCTTCTCTTTGTTTTTCCTTCCGTTTCTCTCTCTCTCCCCCTACTCACTCATTCCTTCCTTTCAAGATAGTAATTTCCAGTAATTTATTGTCATGGGATTTATATTTTGGCATTGTAATTGATATCTCATTTATTTTTTTAGCTATTTATTTATATAGTAAAATGATTTTGATTTTTTAAAAAATAATGCATACATATTACCAAGAATCCAAGAAACAGAAATGTATAAAAAGGAAAGTTAAAAAAAAATCACCCAAACTGGCTATATATGAAATAACATTAATACTTGATAATCATTGTGTATATATGCAATTTCAATTTAAAAATTAAATGCAATTTTATTAGGTTTTATTAGGGAAAAAGCTAAATTCAAGGAGTTGCTTAACATCTAATTTTTACCATGATTAATTCCCAAAAGAACACTCAAAAGTTAGGAAAGAAGATTAAAGAAGTCAATAAGAGATTTAAATAGCTGTTTTTAATGACATATTTTGACTTGAGAGTATCTATTGACTTGCTGTTTAAAAGGATGAGGAAATAAGCCTTAATTACCCCCACCTCTCCTCTCCAAACTTCCAATTTGTTTTCATTATATTATTTAGATAATATCAAGATTTCTGATATTTATGTTCTGTTCTGGGACACAATTGCCAGTTGATTAGTCTTAATTCCATACTTATATAAATTCATTACTCATCTTCTATTTTGTTATTTTTTTGGTTTTTTTTAACCAGAGAATATGCACTCCTAGTTTCCTTATTTTGAGTCATCTTTGCGTCTGAGATCAGCCCTGCGGTCTTTCAAGAAGGGCTTATCAACACGTATTCCCGGACTGCCTCCCTGTTGCCTCTCTACATGAAAAGCACCTGTGATGAGAAAGTTCTAGGATCCTACCATCCTTCCCTAAGAGCTGTGTAGATCCTGCTCCATTGTCTTCCTGGATTGAACGCTCCTGTGAAGATGAGTGTTTTGTTCATGTGTTTGCCTTTCTGTTTAGAGGCCTGTGGCTTCCTTCTTTATCCACGAAGCTCAGCACCTTACCAGGCTATTAGGGGTCGTGTTTACTCTGCACAGCGTTGTGCCATTATGACTTGTAGGAAAAAGCTTTTAATAAAGGGAATTAATTACCCTGATTTGATCTCTGAATATTTTTCTACTCCATTTGTTTTATTCTTCTCGACAAATACAAGTTATGCTTATGTTTGACGTCCTTTGTCTTCCATGTCCATCATTGCCTCTCAAAACCATTTTACATCTTTGCTCTTTTCCATATCATTTTACATGATTGACTCCAGCCTCTATATCCAGCATCAGTATCTCTGTTTTCAGTCATTTTCTTTATTTTTTGTTGTTGGTGGTGCTTGTAACATGACTTTTGTGTCTGTTTTTGTACCTGCTCTTTTTAATTTTTCTCGTTTTTTCCCCCTGACTGTTCCAGTTGTCTTTTCTCTCTTCCTGTTGTCTTCTCTCTTTCTTGAGCTTAAACCTCACTTTTAAGCACTTTTCCCTAGACATGATGAATACAATTTCTTGGGAATATGGAGCCTATTTGTTGGGATTTTTCTCTGGGAACTACCTTTGGCACGTTGTCCACCTAATGCTTGCTTTCTGCTCCTTTCCTCACACCCAATTGCCTCCCTCTCCTCTTTGGATTTTGGCATTTGAATGCTCGATATGTCTAAAAAAGAGCCTCTTAAGTAAATGCTTCCCTGCATCATAACCCAACAATTGCTGCCTCCCTGCCCTTCCCACCTGCTCAGCCCTGGCAGCCTTCCTCAGCCAGGAGGCGGGAAAACACGATTTCCCCTCACCCTCGTCTTCTGCCACGGTTCTGCAGGGACATTCGTGGTGTTTTCAGCACCAGCTTGTGTTCTCGGTTCAGTCTCTATAATCAAAGAACTGTTGAACAGGCCTTTCAGGACTGCCACACTTGCTCCCAGGGAAATCTGTATCCTGCTCGGAGCCCGAGGAGGTACTTGTCAGTTCTCAGCCTTCCTTCTCATTGTGGTCCAGATTTTATGGTCTTTGGCAGGTGTGTTTCATAATTTATAGTTAGGGGTTGTGGCCATTTCATTGTTCATTGAAGACAGAGTGTTCTCTTCCTTTCATTGTCTTTGTGGGTTTTTTGTTGGGTTTCAAAGGAGGGAAATGGAATTTTTTTTTTAATGCCATTATTGTCATCTTTTAACAGAAAGCCTTAATAATTATTATTTTTCAGTACAGAGAAAATGTTTTTGTAGGCTTTTGAACAAATATTTTAAGATTACCATTTATTAAATTATAATTTAGCCTCTTGACAAGTGAAATCATCATTTAGGAGTTTCCCACATAAAAATCAATGTCACCTTTTTATTAAGTTGCCATGTGAGCCATTTTTGTTCATATAACAGAAAGGTTAAATAACTGCCAATCACTACTCATAAGATACTTCAAATGATACATAGTTGACATTTTGTCCCCGTTTTGATTGGTAAGATTGTTTGTAAACCCTTCTCTTCTGGATGGAGGTTCCTGTGACTGACTGTGTCTGCTAAGTCACAGTAAGTGGCTATTTGAGAGTGTGCATAACTCAGAGAGAGGGGAGATGTCACAATTAGTGCCATTAATTATCATCCACAGGCTGGGCGCGGTGGCTCACACCTGTAATCCTAGCACTCTGGGAGGCTGACGTGGGAGGATCACTCAAGGTCAGGAGATCAAAACCAGCCTGAGCAAGAGCGAGACC
>VBSM01002223.1:2010636-2050666 GCA_008086735.1 Cheirogaleus medius
AAAAAAAAAATTATCATCCACAAAGCAGCCACCCCATGCCAAAGCTTTTCCTATGGTTTCTACTACAGACATCTGATAGATTCCTCAGGAAGAGCTCATGGGAGCAACATACTCTGAGTTCTTGCATCTTTGTAACTATTTGTCGGTGGCCTTCAAACCTGAAAGTCAGTTTGGCAGGATATACAATAAAATCTTTGGCTTAATCAGGCCCTTTGGCTCACGCCTATAATCCCAGCACTTTGAGAAGCTGAGGTGGGAGGACTGTTTAAGCCCAGGAGTTTGACACCAGCCTGAACAACAAAGCGAGACCCTATCTCTACAAAAAAATAAGGAAAATTAGCCAGGCATGGTGGTGCCTGACCATAGTCCCAGCTACTCCAGAGGCTGAGGTGGGAGGATCACTTGAGTCCAAGAGTTGGAGGCTGCAGTGAGCTATGATTACACCACTGCACTCCAGCCTGGGAGACAGAGTGACACTCTGTCTTTAAAATTTTTTCTTTTTAAATAAAAAAATACAATGTTTGTCTCCATTTTCTTTCCTTTGGTATCTTAAATGAGTTGCACCGCTGTTTCCTAGTACAAAGTTGTATTGTAAAGAAGTCAGATGCCAGTTTGATTTTCTTTCCCTAATAAGTGACTTGATAGTTTTGTCTAGATGTATAAATACATTTTTCTTTATCTTTAAAAGGCAGTAGTTGTTGTAGAATGTGTCTTGATATTGACCATGCTGGGTCAGTTTTCCCAGGTATACAGAGTACTCTTTCAATATGGCAATTTGAGTCATCTGTTTATATTTTTGCTCCGTTATAATGTTCGGTGGTCTCTTCCTGGGACTCTCTGTCTGTTGGATTTTCTTTCCCTGCTTTTATATCTGTCATTTTCATTTGAATCTTTTTTACTTATCTTTCTTTTCAGTTCCCTCCTTTATCTTGTTTCCCTCATTACACTTTCTGTGTCTAGTCATTCTTAGGTTCCTTTTGCTACACATTCTGAACAATTTACCCTTAGTTTTCTAATTCTTCCCTGAACCTCGTCAGCTGTCTTTTCACATCCTTTTATTTATTTATCTCATTTCTTGAATTTTCTATTTCTGATTTATATCTATAGTTTTTTTAGTTTCTTTTAGCTCATGTTATAATATTGTTATATTTTCATCTGCTTCCAGGCAAAATTTCATCATGTTGGTTTGTTATTGATGCTTTCACAGTATCTTTGTAGGAGGTTTGCTGATGCTCCTATTTAAATAAAAGAGACTGTTTTCTGTACTTTCATGAAAGGAATGGGAGTACTTCAGGGAAGTTATCTTCACTAGTAACAGCTCCCTTCTCTGGTGTTAGAAAGTATAAGATTAAACAACTTGGCCGCAGTTCTGAGATTTGTATTTTCTGGAGTCCACGATTCCTAAGGCTCTGAAAATTCCCTCTCCTTTACCCCGTGTTCCTTCTCCACTGGGATTATAACTGACAGCTTCTCCAGTCCTCTCTGGTCTTCGTAAGACCATAAGTGGGTCTGCCTGGTCATTCTTGCTCCCAGTCACACTTGGGACCTGGATATTCTCTCAGTTTCACTGACTGGTCTCAGCTCTGCTTGCTGAGGGTTCTGTGCAGAGCAGGATTATTTCCTTGTCATGGTATTTATTTTTGATTTCTGTGTCCATGACTCTTGGCCCCTCCTTTCTCTTTTTTATCTCTGCCTAGCTGCTAAATTTGCAGTTTTTGCACAGTGGCTGCTGTTGTGTGTGATTTGGCCTCACCTTCTTACATCACTTCTGTGAAAATTATGTCTTTTTTTTCTTTCCTTTGGCAACCCTAATTGCTCTGTTTTTTGCTTTTTAATGAAGGATTTGGGGATATTAAGCAACTAGGCTGCCATCAAGCTTCTGCCCCACTGGAGGCCTCGTGATCACTGTTCCAGGAACTATTGTCAGTAATGTGTGCTCAGATACCCCAGCAGTCAGCCTCCATGGCTTCAACCACCACTTATGTGCTGGCAATTTCCACAATTATGACTGCAGTGCAGGTCTGTTCTGAGCTATAAGTCTCTATTGACACCATTATAGACTCTTAAACTACATGTATTTCAAAAATAAACCCATTTCCTTTTCCTTTCAAATCACTTTCTGAATATGCTTCTCCTTCTCTAATTTTAAAATTAATGTCATCTAATCCATTACTTCCCAGGAGAGAAATCTGGAACATTCCTCTCTTGCACTCATTTCCTACCAGTTCGATTACCAAATATGTAAGTTACATTTCCTAAATATCTTTCAAAACTATTTTTTATTCTGCATCCCAACTGCTTCATTATCCTCATTGGTTTTATTCCAATAGCCATCTAATGAGTTCTCTCAAGCTCCAATTCCTTCTTCCTTGAATACATTATTCATGTTGCAGCCAGAATTACATGTCTAAAACAATTTTGCATTTACTTCCCTATTCAAACACCATCCATAACGCCCTCAGTGATGGCAGGATAACTCCAACTACCCAAAGTCTTTCACAGTCTGGCTCCAGCCTCTCCTCCCATCTCACCTTCCCCTACTTCCTCAGTGCATCCTGTTTTCGTAGACTTTCACAAATCTGTGCCTTTGTACACACTCTAGTCACCACCTAGAACACCGTCTGTCTCATTTCCACAGTCTGTACTCATTTCTTAAGACCCAACTCTAAAGCTGCATCTTCTATACTTTCCTGGGACTCAAACAGACTTAGATATTTCCCTTCGACTTTCACATAGTTCTATATACAGGGTACCTTTATTGTAAACATTTCATCTGTCTGCCTCCTTAAACTCTGAGCTCCCTGAAGACTGTGTTCTTGGTTGTCTGATTCCTTGTGCCTGGGGCAATCAATATAACAATGCTTAGTGAATGCTGATTAAAGGACCACGAGCTTGTAGGACTATGGAAATAGGGGCATTCAGAATAGAGGAAGCTTGTGTAAGTCTTTTTATTTCAGCCAATAGGTGTCATCAAGCACAAACTGCACATACAAATATGTGCAGAAATGATTCCTTCCCCTCTGGCAGCTACAGTCTAGTCAGGAAAATAAGGCGTATTCAGGTTGTGTGTGTGTGTGTGTGTGTATGAGAGAGAGAGAGAGAGAGAGAGAGAGAGAGAGAGTGTGAGTCTTTCATATACTTGTGTGCTGGTAAATATTTCACAACAGGCTCTTGGGGGAAAACGCCTTGACTGTGTTGCTGGCTTCTGTGGTTTAAATACTCCCATCGTGGCTGATTTCAAGCTACCAATCTGCTGTAACTGAGCCCAAGCAGGGAAGAGACCATAATTGGGCCTCACAAGCCAGTGTGAGCTGGCTCCATCACACTACTGCTTTCATGAATCATAATTTATAACTCCATTGAAGACTAGAATGCTATATTTCAAAATCCATGTGTCCTGGACATATCTTGAGTTGTTCTGTATAAAATTTCTCATTTATAGGGATTTCTTCCTTTTTACTTAGCATATGGCTAATAAGTCAAGACTGAAGAGTTGGCACGTGTAGGTAACTGAGTACTGGGGTGAAGAAGTCAGAGGTGATTACCAGGGTTGGACAGGTGGTGGTGATGGGAAGTGGGGGAGGCTGGCTGGGATGGAGTGAAGAGGTGGTCCTGGTGCCTTCCCACGAAGAGAATGTGTCCTATACAGACAGCAGGGGATGTGGTATTGGACAGAGGTTAGAGACTCCTGGAGACAAAGAGTCACCCACAGAAGTTAGAGGAGAGGCCAGGACACAGAATCAACTATAGAGGAAAAATGCAACAATGGAAATCAGAGAATCAAGTATTGGGCTATTTTGAGATTTGGAAAAAGAGAAGCCAACAAAAAAGACATAGTCAGGTAAGTAGGAAAAATTAAAACACCAAGAAACACCATGAAGGAGAAAGATGAAAGTAGAGAAAACTGTCTGATGCTCTATCAGAGTATAGAATATATAAATGAGAGGAGGCTGCTGGATTTTATTCAGTCCAAGGGTGGGACACGCAGGGATCAGAGAATCTGCCATCTGGGAAGATTGCCTTCTGTGAGTCAAAGCCCCTTTCTTCTAACTTGAAAGGCTGTGTAAGAACTGGAGGCCCCTCTCTACCTAAGGCTTGGTCCAGATCTGAGGAACCAAGGCAAGCTAATGAGCCAACAGATGGACAAAGGTCAAACACACTGTGATTAGCATCAGTTTCGGGGTCGAGGACTCTTCCAGCTACAGACCCCAGGCCTGGCTCTGTGGAGAATGGAAATTCTGGCGTGGCTCCCCAACCTCTCTGTGTCTAGGGTCGGTGGCCTTATCCAGGCCTTATCCAGAACCACAAAATGTACAGCTGCCCCCCAGTGAGCCATCCCCCCGCAGAGGGACTAGTTTGGCAAGACACTCTAGGGAAGAGTGGCAATTTAGTGTCAGAGTCTCTGCCAAAACAAAGCAGCTCTGAAATGAGAGGAAATTTCACCTAATAGGAGAAAAGGTGAATCCAGTGGGAAACCTAAGCCGCTGAGCAGCATGTCGTGTGCTCGACTGCAGTAGAGTCTGACACCGGCTTTTGGAGTCACAGCCGGGGTGGCTCTGCCTTCGTGGGTGCAGTGCACACCTACCCTTCCCCCAAGACAGGGCTTCCCAGAACCATGGTCTTGGCTGGGAGCAGCAGAGCATCTTAACTGAGCTCGGCTGACCTCGTGGAGTACTCAGAGCTCCCTCTTTGCCATGACAAATGGTTGTCTAGGAAACCACCTACGGTCCACCCCGGCTTACTTGGGTGCCCTCACCTTTTGTTTCCTTCTCTTCTTTCTCCCCCCGAAAAAAATCCTTCCAGTGAATGATTTGCCTCTCGTGCGCTAACAGGCCTGAGGTTTTCTGATGATCATTAGTTCGACACGACTTTGAATTTTCCCTGACTTTGCAGACTCTTGAGAAACAGTGTGTCCTTGTTCAGAGCTCTACAAGGCCCAAGCACCTGTCCATGACCTCACGGCCACAGGCCTCAAGGACACTATAAGCCAGACGGGAAGACCATGCGGATGCTCAGGAAGTAGCTACCCACGGAAATATAACAAAAAGTGGGGTAGTTGTGAGCTAAAGGAAATGTTGGATGAGAAATGTTGGATGATTGAGGGAGTGGGAGACTTCACAGAGGAGGGATGCAGAGAGCTGGGGCCAGGATGTGAGAGCCACAGCAAGAGCAGAGACGCAAAGGCAAGCCCGCGTGGACACGGCAATAGCGTTACTTCAGCAATGCTTAACTGGCAACTGCAAATTCAGCAATTCACTGGGAAAAAGGATGGGGGAGGAAAGCCATGGCGTCACCACTAGTCTCCAGTCTAAAAGGCCAGTAACAAGAGTTTGCTCCACAAGACAGGATCGAACCGTGAAGGCCTGTTTGTTGTCAGAGGAGGGAAGACAAGAGGGAAGCAGAGCAGGCGTCTTAGAGCAGGCCAGTCATGCCGGGGGCTCCCTGGCTGCGTCCAGAGACGCAGTGCCCGGCGTCTCTGCAGCCCCAGCCCACTCTGTGTCCTTCCCTTTTCTTGCCTGTTCCTCTTGGCTCAAAGCAGCACTTACTCAAGGAAGTCATCACTCAGAGCCATTCCTACCTTGGACACATTTAAGGGCTTAGCAACCCAAACAAGGATGAGGGCAGGTGGGGAAAACACTGCTCAAACTTGTATGCATGGCCAGGCAACACCTGGGCACCTTGCTGAAAGGCAGACTCTGATTCTTCAGGTCTGGGAGGACTTGAGAGTCCTCATTTCTTAACAGTTCCCAGGAGTGGAGTCCATCTGACTAGTCCCTGGGCCACGCTAAGTGGTGATTTTGCAGGTGATAAGACTTATGGAATAATCTGAGCAAGCAGGTGGCCTCACGGACTCAGGGGTGGGAAGACTGTGGGGTGCTAGACAGTCTGGAGATGGGAGAATGACACAGAGGCAGGGATGTCAGGTGGGCAGCGCACAACAACAGAAAGAGCCCTTGGAGTACAGTCAAAAGGAACGGATTCTGTCCCACTTTGTCAGCTGTTAGAGCTTAGGCAACTTATCTCTGCTGCTGGAGTTCAGGTTCCCCCACCCAGAAAATAAGGCATCCTTACTAGACTGCACCATGTCCTGCCAGCGCCAAAATGATGTGCTAGAATTCTACTTGCTGTGCAATTCACGCTTGCCATGACGAAGGGCTGATTAGCAGTGGATGTGACACGATGTAGAGGAAGACAAGGTACGGAAGGTGTTCAGAGACTCGACGTCACAGGGCATAACGGATGGTTCCATGTGAGGGGACACAAGGAAGAGAGGAACCAGACAGATGTGAGTTTATCCGGGGACACTATGATTCTGGTAGTGCCAGAAGAAGGGATGGGTTTGGGAGAAAGATGATGAGAACAGTTTAAATAATACTGAGTAAAAACCGAAACGAGTCATTGTGTGCAGGCCCAAGAGTGAGTGAGCAACTCCTAAATTCAGCACCCTGGGAGCCCTGCTCCTCCCAAATAGTGCGGCCTGATCTTGTGGCAGAAACAAAGGAGGGGCGGAAAAGAAGGGACCGTAAAGTTGAGCGAGGCTCCTACCTTTGACCAGCCTCCTGCAGCCCAGTGTGGAGGACAGTCTGTCCTGGCACAGGACTTGTGAGCTGACGCCTTGCGTCCTTGGCACAACTCATCCGAGAGATTCAAAAAGCTGCCATCTGTTAGCAGCTGCCGACAGGTGACTCTTCGGTTCTGAGTTCCTCCGCCACATGTCCTGGAACACTGAGAAGACGACAGCGAGTGAGGTGATGGGTTGGCCCACGTCATGTTAGTGCAGTGCAGGGCTCCTCACAGCCACAAGCATGCAAGCTGTGGGGTCTTCAGTCTCCCTACCTGCTGCCATTCTTCAATGTGCCAGCCAGGAGGGCAGTCAAACTGATTGCACGCTTGTAAGGTATGGGGCTTCTCATCTCTGCACTCCTCAGAGGGGGCAGGGGACTCCCCAGGGTGCAGGCAGTACACATCTCGAGTCTGGATTCCAACACCACAGGTAGCTGAGCACGGCCCCCAAGAGCCCACGTGCCACCTGTACCCAAAAACAAGTGGGGAAAGATGAGCTATCCAATGAGACCACGTGCGACCATCAGAGCATGAACCATGTCAAGTCCTTCTCTGGGCTTCCTGACTCCACACTCTGTATCCAGATTCTGCAGCCAAGGAGTCTCCACCAATATCCGCAATTCAAATACAGAAATGTAGTATTTAAAAGCAAGGAATGTCAGGAAAGTGTTTAAAGATCTTACCCATTTGGGAAGGTCCACAGTAAAAAGCAGATTTGTTCCCATTCTGTCCTACCACCATATATCAAAAAGAAAATCTTGGTTTGGTTTTGAATAGAGTCCCAAGGCAATGCTGATTTATAGAGGTGTCAAAAGAAATTTTAAATGCTTAAAAGCACACTTCAGGAAATCTTCAGGGCACCTGGCTTCATCATTTGGAATATCCCTAAGTAAATTCTTTTATGTTAGGATTGGATTTACAGCATATATATAATGTGATTCCTTTCCAATAAGATCTTGGAAAAATCAGGTTTTTTCATGAAACATCTGTAAAAATGGAAAACCAGGGCAGCTGCTTTCGATACATATTTCCAAGTTGCCTTCAAGGAAGATCCTCCCCATTCACATACTCACCAGCAGTGTTTGTGAGTGGTTTCCTACGCCTGTAACAATGCTGGAGAATATCGTTTAAAAAAGTCTTTGCCATCTGATGGGTGAAAAATTATACACCAGGGTTCCTTTAATTTGTGGATATTTAATTAGTGAACATGAATTCTTAACGAGTCACTGTAGAGATACATCATAAGAAAACCATTTTAAAATACTTAAAATATGCATAAAAGGATGATGGTCTCCAGGGTAATTTGTAATAGCAAAAAAATAAATTAAATTTTAGAAAATGGAAGATTACCTAAATGTTTAACAATAAAAGGCAAAATAATTGTTCATTCATGCAGCACAATGCCAGCAGCCATTAAAATAAAGTGGATGTATAGTTATTAACATAGAAATACATTCATGATATATTTTTATTAGAAAAGAGGTTATAAAATAGCTTGTAGAGTGTAATTTTATTTTTTATTAATTTATTAATGTATGTAGAAAAAAGTCTGGATAATTACACATCAAAATGTTAACAATGATGATCTCTAAGTGATAATATTTTTATTTTCTTTATTTTTTTGTTTGTTTTTGAGAGAGAGTCTCTCTCTTAGGATTCAGATTGTTCATAAATTAAGAAGTATTCTCACCTATTATCTATTTTAATATTAACTCCTTGCTTTCTTTCTGTAACTCCACTTTGACATACGATAAGCTTTCTCAATATTTCCTCTGTATCTCTCACACCACTTGTGTGTATTTTACATATCTCATTTACTCTTTGTGCTTTATTCTGGGTAATTTCTTCAGATCTCTCTTTCAGTTTACCTGTTTACCCCAGCCCATAACTTTTAAATTTCAATAATTATATTTTTAACTTCTGGATATTCTATTAGTTGACCCATATGAGTTGCCAGTATTTGACCATTTCTGACCAATCAAATTGAAAGTTTCATATGGTTCGACTTAATATTTGGTTCTTTTAAAAAATCTTCCAGGTTTTTAATAGTATGTTATTCCTAGCTTTCATTTTCAATTTTCTGTTTTATACCTTGAAATATTTTAAACAAACTTATTTCATATTCTGTACCTGGTAATCCCAATATATGATACTCTGTGTATCTGATTCTGTTTTCCCCCACTGACTCTCATGTGTTGTTTCTTCATGAGTTTTTTTATTTCTGATTACGAGCTCATGCTCAAGGCTGGGGTAGAAGACATATTCCTCCACTAAGGATTTGCATTACCTCTGTCAAGACCAATCTGAATTAATTTTTTTTATCACATAGTATAAATATAAACCCCCCTCCTATATAAAGGGCCACTTCAGATTCTCAGGGGAGCCTTTTGTTTCCTTCCATTCAGAGTCAAAGCCAAGACAGAGTGTTTTCCTTGCAAACTCTCTTTACAGGATGGATTTCACCCCTGAATTTGCCGTTTCATTGATGTAGACCTTGGATTTGTGTGAGGATCACCATTCTATTCTTCACTTTCTGCTGGTCCAAAGACTTGTCTGTCTGCCAGGCAAAAACTGCTAAAGCTGAAACATCTAGGTTACTGGCATAGGCAGCCAGTCCCATGGAACACTGGGTCACCACTCTAGACGCCTGCTTCAACTTGTTTTTCACTTCTGAGCATTTCTCCTACTTTCTTACAGGCTTAGTTCTTCATTTCAGGTTACACATATTTTCAGGTTTTTACATATTTTACCCATTATTTTAGAAGTATTTAGCAGAAGGACTTTCAGGATACCTAGTCCGTCATGCAACTAGAAATGGATGTGCACATTCACACACCTGAAATAATAGTTTAGCAAGGTTAGCTCTAGGTCGATCATGATTTTCACTCAGTACTCTGAAGGAATTATTCCTTTGTATTCCAGAAACTCCAATTGTTGGTAAGTTGTTTGAAGTTAATCCATTTTTCAGGTGTGGTCACTTTTAAGATTTTCTTTTTATCTCCAATTTTCTGCAGTTTCACTATTATGTATAAATGTGGGGACTTATTTTTACTTATTTTTCTTGATACTAAGAGTGGAAATTTTTTCTTAAGGTTTAGTAAACAATTTATCTCATATCTTGCTTCTCTGATATTACCTACATATTTCTTAATTTTCTTCCCTTTCCCCAAATAATCAACTTTGTGTACTTTGATTCATTTGATTTCCTCAGCACTATCTTCAAATCACTAATTCTTTCTTTAATTGTCTCTAATCTTCTTTTACTTCATTGACTGTTTTCATTTCTAGGTTTTCTAATTGGCTCTTTTTAATATTCACCTATTCTTATTACATTGCTTTTCATTTCTATTTCATACTTTCTAGTTCTTTAATAGGATATTACTTACTAATTTATGTCTCAAGATCCTAATAACACTTAGTTTAAAGTTGTCTTCAGATTGTTCTTATATTTTCATTTCATCTGGAGTGACTTCATCTTCAACTGCTGAATCTGTTGATTATTTTTGTTAGAGTTAGATTTCTTCATGTGCTTTGTAATTTCATTTTGCAGGCTCAGTTTGAAGGGAGGGTACTGTCTCCCTCCACCTTCCTTTTCTCTCCTACCTCTCCCCATCTACTGTTTTATTTGCTCTATCTAGCTCTCTAGGGTATCCAGGCAAGAACCAAATCTCACATGGACAACATCGCACAGAAGAACTGTAGGGACATTGAAGATCCAATCACTGGGCCAACAGCAGTAGGGGCCGTGTCTAGTCACAGGGCTCTATCTGTGTCTGCTTTTTCCACTTCCCCACGAAAGTAGCCTCACAGAAACAAAGGCTTCATTCACATTGTAATCAGTAGGAACTTTTTTCTGCTTCCTTTTACAAAGAAGCAGTGAACCTGGGTCCTTTCTCCTGGATCAAAAGAAAGATGTTCAGTCCCTACTGTCCATAGGAATCAAACTCTCATTTGCTCTGACTACTTGGGGCCTGAAGCCTGGAAGAATAGCAGGTGCAGTCCCACTCACCACTCCACACTTCCATCCCCTGTCAGCCCAGGTAGCTGTTTCCATGATTTTTCCCTTGGTCTGGCGTTTTTATACCACATCTATCCTTGATCTGTATTTGGAGCAGAATGTACAGTTATAACACCATCTTAATTGGAAGTCTATTAATGAATTAGACTATAATGGATAATATCTAAATTCTAGTAGCTTTGGAAGTGAAGAAGTCACCAGTGGTAGATAAGTGGGTCACATTTTGATGACAATTGGTTCACACAGCTCAGTACCTAGAAGGCTTCTGTTTCACTATTAAAACAATTTAACTTAAATATGTAAGTTATTTGGAGCGACTTCAGGATGATCATCCTTTGAGAAAGTGTACAGCTAGAAGAATCAGTTAGAGTCACAAGGAACTGGTAATGGAAATATTTTAATTTAAGAAATAAGTAACAATTTCTTATTAACAGAAAACAAACTAAATACAGAATTCTCTTTTATATTCAAGAAATGGGTAACAAGCTGGTAAAGAAGCACATCACTCTTGCCTGCTGCCTTCCGAATTCTTTCCCTGGCAGCGTCGAACGCTGTTAGAGAAGGCTCTCCTCAGACGAGGGGACCATTATATAACCCTGCATGTTTCTGCAAGCTGCTGGCTCTCTCCTAGAAAAAGCAAACTCCATAAATAGCCATAGCCGTCACTCAGCAGTTATAGGATGGATTGGAGGAGTAACTCCGTAAGAGCAAATAAACACGCAACACCCCACCTTGGAGAGTCCAAGCTAATACATCAAATACAGTCGCCTTCGGGTAAATAAAGATCCGCTGGCCGTCCAACCCAATCTCAGTGGTACATTTCACCCTGGAGTGATATTTTACTGCTATTGCCCTTGGAGTCAGTAAATATTTGTATGGAAAATATTATGCAACACTCTGTTCCTGTTATTCCTACACCGCTGGTTTCTAGAACCTAAAACATTTTTGTAAACTTACCTTTATTTTGGCACCAAACCTTTGTCTCTGCTGGGGTTTTTCCAATATAACTTTCAAACTTTGAAAAGTTTATTAAATTTGCAACTTTGAAATGAGGAATAGTATTTCCTTTCACATAAAAACAGACTCTTAATTTTGCAAAGTGGCCAAGACATATTGTCTGTTCTATTATTCTTAGCTTGGAGGCTCCGTGGGCGAGCGATTGCTGAGGGAAGGAGGGTGTAGGCACTCTCGCTGAGCAGTGCGATGAAGGAAAGGGCAAGTCACACACAGGCTGACGCATGAATAAACCAGTGCGCTTTCTCCAGCAGCCTTGAGAAACAGTTTCCAGACTCCTTCTTCAATCTCGTTCTGGGTTAGCAAGCAAACGAAGAACACTGCCAACAAAACTCAACCCTGCCTTGACCTTCTGGGCAGGTCAAACACAGAATGAAAACAAACCCTGAAGATTTCACACTACTCAGGGGTGGACATAAGAATAACTGCAAAAGGACTAAACATAGTTTGAAGATGTGAGTGAAAAATGCAACTATTAAGAGTTCCCCTCTATCAATTAGGTTAGGATCAGGTTAGGATCCTATTTTACATTCTGTCAAACTTCATTTTGCTGGTAAGAAGTGAGCCAATGATTACTTTCCCAGGAGAGAATTAACTTTTTCACAGTAGAGAAGGTCTTTAGGCACAGGGCACAGTATTTGCAAAGGCCCAGAAGGTAGGAATGAGTGTGAGCGGGGGTCCTAGTGCATAGTTTAGTGCAGCAGCAGAGCAAATTCCTCATGGCAAATGTGTGTGTGTGTGTGTGTGTGTGGGGGTGTGTGTAGGCATGTGGTAGTAGTGACAGGAGATGTGGTTCAAGAGTTAGATCCAAAGTCACAAATAAGTTTATATGCTGTTATGGGTTGAATTGTTTCCTCCCAAAATATGTTGAAGTTATAACCTCTAGTACCTGTAACTGTGGCCTTATCTAGAAAGAGAGTCTTTGCAGATGATCAAGAGGAGGTCATTAGAACAGGCCCTAATCCAAAAGGAGTGGTGTCCTCGTGAAAAGGGGATATTTGGACACAGAGGCATGCAGAAGGAAAACAATATGAAACCACAGCAGCAGTGCCATTCATAAGCAAAGAGTGCCAGACACTATTATTTGCTGTGAGCCAGGCACGAAACAGACTCTCCCTCATAGCCCTCGGAAGAACCAACCCTGCTGGCACCTTGATTTTGAATGTCTTGTCTCCAGATCTGTGAGATAATAAATTTCTGTTCTTCAAGCCACTCCATCTGTGATACTGTGCTATGGCAGCCCCAGGAAAGTAATATATATGCCAAAGGGAAGAACGTGGCTTTTAATCCACAGGTAAAGGAAAGTCACTGAAGGGTTGTACGCAGGAGGTTCACACGGTCACTGAGAAAGGTAAAGAACTTTTGTAGTCATGCCTGTGCACATGGATCAGAGCAGGAGAGAAGAGGCAGGAGTTCATCCAGAAACTACTGAAACAGCTTAGGGAAAACATATCTGAATTAAGGCAGTGGCAGTTAGATGTGAACAGGACAGAGTCACAAAGCATTGAGAAGTAAATTGTCAAGAATGCCAGGTTCATGTTGTCGGAGAACTGAAACCAGAAAAGGCCACATAATGACAATCTACTTAAATAAGGGACTTGAGTTTTATGGTAAAGTGGGAAAAATGTTTGATTTGGACTTTGTCTTGAAACATTAAAAGAAAAATTATGAAATCAAGTTATCTTATTTTGAACATAATTGCAGTTATAATGGCAGCTGTGTGTACTACTTCTTAGAATGCACAGAAAATGATTTGTGAATTATTTTGTATTTTGGCATTTTTTTGGAAAAAAATTATATGGTGACACATTATAGCTATCTTCCCTTTCATAGCAAGAGCGTAACAAAATGACTTTTAAAAAATAAAATTGAGAGTTTCATCAATGTTCTCAGGGCCTCTTTTCATCTTGTGATATGCAAATCATTCTCATTTGAATTGTCTTTTATGTTGTAATTATTTTGATTTTCTGTTTTTTTATTGTTGTTAGTTGGCTAGAAGCAGAGGACAGAACTCTGGTAAAGACAAGCTTCATGTCATACTGGAATAAGATTTGGATCTAGAAATAAAATATGCCCCACTGTATTGGGTTGTATTTTCTTCTTTTTATGTTTCTTTGTTAAAGGCTATGAGAATTTCATGCTTAGCCAAATTGTAGTCACCACTTAAAGCCTGTGAAAATTCCAGATCATTCCTGTTATAGTCATCTTCCCAGAAAAAAGGCACTGGTTAGTGCTGACAAAAGGGATGGCTGGTGGAGGGGCTGGAAATCAGGAGATCACCTCTGCCGGTGGCATGCTGTGTGGGCTCCTACGCTTCTATTTCTCCATCTAGAAAAGGTGGGGTTTGGACTAAATGACAGCTAATGAGAAATGCTCCATGTTTAGCTTTACTTGTAGTAAACAATTTATTTACTGTGTGTTTGTGGGCAAGTCACCAAGTACCTAAAATGCTCAAATTCAGTTTTCATGTACAGAAAACAAGAGTATTTATTGATTATTTATTTATCACCACATTTGTGAAGGAATGTGAGGTTATTATTAATAATAAGAATAGTACTTTTCACCGAGCAGAGACGACTTAGGGTGCTGATGTTCAATATTTTGCAAAGGAAAATGCCTGACATAGCATAAATAAAAGTAACAAACAGGTTCATTACATTGTTTTAAAAACAGTCCAAAGAAAAGGATTTATGGATTGCAGAACTCTTAAAACACCTCTGAAAAACCCTGGGAAGCTGTGTTTCTACACAACACTCTGAGCATTTCTAGCAAAGACAGTAGAGACTCGATGATACTCATGGCTACAAATACGATGGGTGCAACTGTGTTGATGAAGAATTTTGTTGGAATCATATAAACAGCAAAAAGGAAATGATAAGATGTGCAGATCCACACGCAGCAAGCTTTAAACGGAGGACCTGCAAATGGAATTGCGGTGAGGTGGGTCCCTGGTTTAAAGTAATTATTTTTAAAAAAATTATAATTGATCTCATTGTCTCCACCCTTGTTTTTCCCATTTCAGGGTTTGCATAATTTTTTAAAAATGTAAATGTGATTTATCACTTCACTGCTCAAACCCTCCAATGGCTTCCCACTGACTGCTCACTACAACCCCTGCCCAGGTCTGATCTCATCCCATGACACACAGATTTCCTTTCTGTCCAGGTCCTGTACACGCTGATCTTTTCCTTTCCTCAGGGCCTTTGCACATAGCATTTCCCCAGCCCAGGACATTCTTTCCTCTACACTTCTCCTGGCCAGTTCCTACTTGTCTTTTGGGTTTCAATAGTGTAACTTCCTCAGAGAGGACTGCTCCGACCACCTGCACCAACCCCCGCCCGAGCCCCACCAGTCTGTTTTTCAGCCCTCACATTATTCTTGCTCTTGAGACTTTGTTTATTTAACATCTGCCCCTGCCCCATCCCAAAATTAAGTTTAAGAAAACAGTTCATAGGATGATGTAGCACATAATTCCAATTTCATGGGAAAATATGTTGAGAAATAAAACTATGTTTCTCCCTCCCCGTGTCTGCCTGTGCCTTGGCCCTGCTCAGGCAGGTGGTCTTCTGTTTCCATGTTCAATACTCAGGGGAGGGAGGCAGCAGGGGAGGAAAACAAAAACCCTAGCTTTTCCAAAAATACCTAATTTGGTAGTGCCAATAGTAGAATAAGAAAAAACTGAGAAACCTAGTTTTACTTAGGTTTATACACTTAGCACGAGTGCAATTTCTCTAAAGATAAAAAGGTCATTCCATGTGGATGTATAGCCAACACTACTCTCATATACTTGGGTGTTCTTGGACAGCTCTGGACACACTTGACAAAGCAGATGTTCTGACCCCTGGTTAGACCAAACCTTCCTAAAACCCCTCCTACACATTGTCTCTTCTGCAATCAGTATTGCAGCATGGATTACTCTGGAACGCAGTCAGCCAGGGGGAGGGAGGTGGCCAAGAGGCAGATTTCCCTGTGCTATATCTGGACTTTGCCTTGCCCACCCAGGTAAGTCTGCAACTGAGCACAGCAAGGTGGCTCTGACACAAGCTAAGGGGTTCCCAGTATTTCCTTAGGCTACAGTGGAAGTGAGCAATACAGAAAGAGCTGTAAAACTCTGTACCCATCTAATGGCAGGTGTGGTTTCCCCAACAACGAGGGCACACATTTGAGCTGGCTTCCTCCTGAGACTGTGCAGGTAGGAGAACGAGACTCAGAGGGAAGAGTGCCCACCTCCAGGGTACAGAGGGTCTGATTTCTAGGGTGGCCTCACTGATTTGATCCCCACCCGCATCATCCTCCTGCCATCAAAGCAGCAGATTCTACATCATAGCCAACAGATTTCATGCAATCAAAATCAGAAGGGTCAAGAGAATTCTAGAAGCACAGCTTATTTCCTGTATAGACATACAATACACTTATTCTTACACCAGTATGGCAAGAGGACACAAGAACATTCCTCAATTATTTAAAGTCCTAGACATAGCAGAACTAACCTTTAGTAAGTAAGATGGGCCGTGTAATTACTAAGAGGCAAAAGAGAGACTCTAGAAAAGACTAGGAGCAACTAATTCTTACCGCAGAAGAATGTTCAAGATCATAAGGGTAAAAGACAAAGGAAGGAAGGATTGGGGGCTAGATTCAGAAAGGTCTTGCAAGAGAAACCGTGATGCTGAGTTATCCTCCTCTGTAGCAAGCAACACTAGGGACAGGGGACATGGGAGAAACCTACTACCCTTCCAATAAAATTCCCCAAGATCTTACAGGGACTTAAACAAGGACGCCGATTAACTTTTAAGCCAACCTTTCAGACCAAGGAGACCAAAAAAGAAGTCACCTTCACATATTCTCTGGGGCTGATGACACTCCACTCTACAGTCTTGAGATCCAAGGCAAGTCAGCGGAAAAGGTAGAAACACATGAGGTGAGTTCGGTATCAAATAAGAGATCAATCAGTTCTTTGACAAATAAGGATTAAGCACCTACTGTGTACCAGTGTTACCTCCACCTCATCTCCTGTGCTCTGTGAGGGGACATTAGGGGGAGAAGTGCCCTTGAGACAGGGAGCAGAAAGAGAACAAGGCTGGGGGCCTCATGGTTGTGCCACCAGCAGGCCAGTTTACATTCATTCATGTTTGATGCAAACAAAAATCAGACTAAAGAGTATTCAACAAGGCTGCATTTGAGCCTCTATGCAACAATCTGCCTGGAGCAAGACTTAAACAGAGAAGAGAGAGCACTGGAGCAGGCTTAGCTGATCCACCTGGGGTGAACCTGCAAGTCTCTACACACAGGTGGGTTTCTCTATGGACAAGGGTGTTACCACCCGGACATGGTGTATCCCAGGAGCATCAGAGAGCACATACCTGGGGGGGCAGGGTTCTGTGTTGCAGGCCTGGCTCATTGCTGGAGGACGGTGGACCCTATCGCATAAGCTGTCATTGACCGTCTGCTGGGTCTGAATGTGTAAGCACACTGCAATGGCTTCTTGATGGCCTGAAGGTTGGAAAGAGGAAAAAAGTCAAATGATATAGAATAACTTATTATGGAAGAAAAGAAAATAGGATCTTTGGTCTCCTCATTCTTAGACCACTGCCTTTTGGACTATCATGCAACTACATGCTGCATTTTGTGCCTGGGAGCAAACAACTTTGCATTGTCTGAAGTCTCCTAGTCTTTGATATTCCCTCACTTACCTTTTAAACTCAGTCCCTCTATTCCCTCCAACCTAAACCTATTCACCTTGGGATATTCAGGAGCATCCCGACCCCCACCCAGCCTCGGACTTCTCTACATTCCAGATGTTCTCAGCAAGGTGTCCCTTCCAAACATACACAATAACTTCCCAAAGAGGAATTTTCATATCAGCTGCTAAGAATAACATCTTTTCTATATCACTGCATATGTGCTAAATCTGACATATAACTCTTTTCAAAATTTTCATTATGGTTTGAGTTCCTGCTCACTATTACTGTAATTAGTAATATTTCTATTGCTAGCAAAACAACAGCAATACCTCCCTGCACAAAGAGCTATCAAATATATTAGTTGAGCCCCAAATAATCTGTGAGGTCAAAAGAATATTATTATCTCCATTTTATTAATTTAATATTAATAACAAGGAAACTGAGGTTTAGAAAGAACTTAAGACAGCAAAACGTAGTAGATTCAAAACAAAAAATTACAGTCCCTGCCTCCTAATTCAGTGGTCTTTCTTTTGTACTCTAGGGATTCCAAAATGCAATACAGTCAAACTACTTCCAAAAGCAGCGACTGCTGCTTGTGCAAATATGAACTTTCACAGGCATATTTTTCCTTTGAGGCCCAGATAGATCTGTCTGACCCCCAAATCCATGCTCTCAACCACTATTCTTTTTCCGCTGAGACAAAAAAGAATTATTGGGAAATCAGAATTGAACAAAATATAAATGAAACTTTTGATTTAAAAAAAAATCACATAAAAACCTGTAATAGCAACTAACTATGCTATTTGAAATATGCAAATGTATTCATTTTCATGCAAGAATGTGTATTCTATTATGTTACAAGGTTGTGGTTCTTTTTCCAAATGCCATGTTTCAATTCAACCATTTTACAGTATTTAACAGGATGTGGTATTGGCCCCAAATACTTATAACATATATTTGTGATGTTCAGTTCTTTCCAATAAATTTCCTCCTACTGTCTTCAGTTGTAATTTTATGTTCCCTGTCATGGCAGGATGCAGTCTTAAATCTGCATGTATCTTCCATGAACTTTTAAAATAAACATTGCCTAACCAGAGATGTAAGAAGACATTACTACAACTTAAATTAACTCTCGTTCTTATTTGCAAATATCAAAGTTTCCTTAGTGATCTTATGGGGGTTTAAATGTTTATTTTCTAGTAGGTTTCATGTTTTTATATCTGAGAAAAATCCAGTTATCTTTCAAATATATTTTAATTTGTAATAAAAACTGTTTAGAAAATATATTCAGAGACTATTTTGGAATGTTTTCTGAGTGGGTGGGCCCTAAATCACCATTGTAGCCACTTTGGATGGAATTTTACAATACTCAGGACACATTTAAAGCACGTTTACTCAAAAATTTTAAAATTTAATAGAAGATTTAGGATATTTATTGAGGTACAATGTATTTTTCAAAGATGGCCACAAAATATCTACCATCCCACGTGCTGGTCCTACAATGTGACTTTGACACTTTTCACTTTAAAAGGTTTGATTGAACATTTATCTTAAAAAATGAAAGTTAAAAAAAGAAAAAATTATAAAATAAGTTTACTTTATCTTATACTTAACAAAATTTAGGTAATAATTACAACTATGCGTCAAGAACACAAAATAAATCAAATGTTGAAATTTTGGCATCCTTTTTTAACAAATTGCTTTTGTAGCATGAGGCAACATCCTTTACTTCACATTTGACTTTTGCAGTGTTATCATAAAAGGGTCATTTTTTTAGCCAAATATATATATGATATATATATCATATATATGTTTAGTCTCATCGAGAAATAAATTAACAATTAAAGGGTAAAATCACAGACTCTCAGAAGATAAGCAGAGCCAATAAATGAGCTAATACATTCCTTTTTGTTGGTTCAGATTAGTTTGAGTTGGGTTTCTGTCATTTGCAAACAAAAGTCTTGACTAGTTCAACATGTCAAATAACATAACACAATACACACAGTATAAGAAATACCTGGAGAAATGAACAAAATCTATAGCCGGAGTCTTTCATATGCCATATATTACATTGTAAAATAAATATGGAAAAATAAATTAAATAAGAAAATTATGTTGATCTAACAATCAAATTGCCTTGGGGCCTAGAAATAGATATAATATGCTCTTTTTAAGCATCCATGGAACATTAACAAATATTGATCCTCTGTTAGTCTATAAAGAAAACTGCAGTAAGTTCCAAGTCATAAATTATGCAGGTAACATTCTCTGGCTAAAATATGGTCTGACTATAAATGAATAGTAAACAGTTAAATTCCCGAAATCCACCCATTCAAATTTTTTCAAAGTCTTAGGCCAAAGAGTAAATAGATTACACATTATTTGTGGTGAGAAAACAGAGAGAGACTAGATGAACACCTCTAGTAAATACATTGTAATATCCTTGTGAATGGATGACCTTTTTCCTGAACAAATCTAAATTGTTGAATTTAGTTAAACATTAAGAACTAGGATTGAATATAATAATAAGTGGCAGGGGCATTTGAAAATGATATTAGAGATGGAGCTGCAACACTCCCCTTTTTTGTCCACCTCATGAGGGCAAAAAAAGGACTGGATTTAGACATCTGTGGGCATCAGCTCTTTCAAACTTTTTGAACAGACAATTTGTATGATATAAACTATTTAAGATTATTTAAAGGGATGGGAAACTCCAATTCCTCTTACAAAACTACTATAACCCAATACCTACAGCAATAAAAGGAAAAAATAGGCCCCCTTCACACACTGTCGCCTTGTACATGCTATGATATATATATATATATATATATATATATATAGTGATGCTTTTTGTTTCAGAAATGCACATATACACAGATACATGCCTAGGATCATACTGAGAACAGTTAATGTATATTTTTCTCCTTGCCGATTAGCTGGTGTGACTGAGTGGGTACTACTTTATACTCCCAGGTAATGAAGGAGAGCGATGTGTAGCATGTTATGGATCCAAAGAACAGTGTCCTGCTCGGTGTTGTAATGCAAGTTTTACAGCACTCCAAGTAGGTGTGTTCTTTTTAGGAACTGGGTGAGGAGGCAGCTGGTAGAGATTAAGGATTGTTGAAAGCCATTTGGCTGTGTGAAGGGCATCATAAACGTCACTGGAGTCTGAGGGGAAGTGACCAATTATATCAAGAGTAGTTGGAAGAAACTACAGCTCAAGGCCTGTCATGATGTGAAGGGATTTGGAGAGAACAAAATAGCAATTGTTAATGTACCATGTCAGGAACACATCTCCACAGGGAGTGAGCTAAAATGAGTCTGCTGTGGGCCAATTCAATTTTCACTCCCACTTTGCCATTTGCAGAAAGGTATTCTTGTACTCCACTGTGCAAAAGAGAGTACACCTACATGAATCAATATCATTTATATATATATATGCACATATATCCTAAATTAAATAGTAGCATATTGTCATCAGCAGTACAACAAAATAATACTACATCATGACCTCAAACATCTGTCCACTCGTCTACCAAATCACTCTCAGCAAATATTCATACACACAAAAACACAGAAACATTCAGACAGGAACTCCCTTTGTAAGCGTGTGAACTCACTACTTTCATACCCACACCAGCCCTTTCCCTGCTAGTTCCAATTAGCAGCCGCCTCTCCAGATATTGATGACTGAGCTCCACGGCTGTGCTTTGAGCTTCATCCCTTCTGTCTTCTTAGAAAAGCTATTGATTATTTTGCCAACTTCTCACCCTAACGGGGTCAGCTGGCTACAGAGCCATTGACAGGGTTTCCTGGCTATATACGTTAACCGATAACTACACAAACATAAGTCATGGTGATTAGTTTGCTCTGCACTGGTTGCTGGCCCAGTGTGCAGATAGGAACCTAAACATTTCTGAGGATGACTTCTGAGAGTTGCATTAGACACAGCAATTCCAGGCTATCTCAGTCTGTAAGATTGATTTATGCACACAATGGCCTCAGTTTCTCCATTCTGCATTTTCCTATTTATTCCATTTTAACCAATGACCTCCTCCCCATCTCAGCTATGAAGACTCTTAGGCCAAAGGAACATACACTCATTTTTTTGATCAGGTCCCACTACCTTTTACCTTTCTAAAATAATCACTACAAAAAAATGAGAGGAAGAAAAAGGAAAGTTTTCAGTTACTTGAATGATTTCACCTCTTTTAGACTTTTGCTCATTTGCATATTTTGGCTTACCTGACTTAGTAATTTCTCAAACCATCAGCAACACACAATGTAACTGTCTCTCAAGCAAAGCTTCACGTACCTCCCAAACATGTTGCTGTGCAAGGGGTGAAGCCGGCGTACTCCCAGTCGTAAGTCATCTCGCTGTCCTCATAGAGAGGGACATCTCCCTCTCGGGAGGCCGGACTGTCATCACATGCTTCGAGGAGGCAGGGCCGTTCGGTGTGCAGCTTGGGGCCTTCGCACTCCTCCTCGGGCAGTTCAGTCTCAGTCTGTGTGAACATGAGGAGCACACGGCACTTCACCTCTCGCACCTGAACACCTGGCCCACATGTGGTGCTGCAGGCTGACCAGGGCTCTGGAATGAACCTGGGGAAAACCAGGGAGCCACCAAAGAAGGACAATGATGGTCATTAAACATAGGCCAAAATAGGAGGAATGACAAGAATTCAATGAAGGCAAAAATAACCAGCTTCATTCAGAGGGGATGCAACACACTTGGAAGGCTATACTTTCATTGATGGTCAATTATGCAGTTAATAAACTTTTAAATCTTATTAGCAACAGGAAGAATTCTTCACTAAAGACATACTCTACTTTTGCATCCACTTTATACTTCAAATTCTGTGCTACAACCTTTGCAAAACATCATTCAAAGATTTTCTTTAAGATTTAGTAATAAATAAACCATCATGTAGAGATAATTTCTAATCTGATTTCTTTTATAATATGGAGATTCTCACCAATATTTATTCAACAAATCCTTATTAAGCTTATCCTTTGTAGGCAGAGTGGTAATAAACTGTCTCAGTGTTTAGGAGCTAAATTGTAGGATAAATTAAATGCTTTTTACAGAGTAGATGAAGCTTTAATATTCTTATATGTTTAACATATAAATACAATAAACTTCTGAATCTCCTGAAAATATAAAAGGTATTGCACAATCTGGTTGAAGAAAACATTTATTTATTATCCTGAATTATTATCCACTAAATCAAAGGTCATCAAGCTATGACCTGAAGGTCAAACCTGGCCCACCTGATTTTGTATAGCCCATCAGCTAAGAATATTTTTCACATTTTTAAATTGTTGAGGGGAAGGGAGGATAATATTTTGTGATATGTGAAAATTACATAAAAATTCAAATTTTAGTGTCCATAATTAAAGTTTTACTGGAACACAGCTATGCTCATTTGTCCACCTGTCATCGATGGCTGCTTTTGTGCTACATGGTAGGGCTGAATATTTGTGAGAGAGGTTGTCTGGCCTGCAAAGCCTAAAATATTTACTATCTGGTCCTTCGGTAAACCCCCGCACTGAATTGAAAAACACAGAATCAGTAGGGACAGATATATTCAAGATACTCTTAAGCCACACTTTGTATCATAACATACTAATAAGTGACAGAGGAGAAAGTGTTCAGTGACAGAATAGTAAGTTTTGAAAACTTTGGGTTCAATAATGTTCAACAGACTTATTCACTACAAATTTTTTCCAATGATATATGAATGTATACTATAAATACTTAAGATAGGAATATTATGTGCATCATTTCATAAACCTAGGTGAATACAGATCCCTATCCGTGGGATTGTGTACTTCTAAATAACTTAAGAAAATGCTGCTGAGATGTTTGTTTCAATTGTAGTTCCAAAGCTTAATGTTAAAAACCTCAGAAAGATAGGTTCTCACAGAGTCATCCAACTTTCTTTCCCCAGGCAAGATTTCATTACAGTTGTCCACAGCAGCACATCCCAAATAAGCAGAATGAAAGACCATTGCTATATATGAGTCCCACAAAGAAATATGAATGAACACAAAACATCTTGTTTATCGTGTTGGAAATTGTTAGTGGGGAACTCTATTCTCTAATTCTCATATTCCATGAGAGGGCTTGCTCAACCCTCCAGGATGGATGATATTTGACACGTACTCTTTTCTTACTTTGCTATTTTCATGGCAGAACTGGAAAGGAGACACTCCATATAATGAACAATATGCAGTCATTTAAAAGGATATGGGTCTGTCTATATGTACTGATAAGGAATAGTGTTCTCTTAAGGACTGTTAAGTGAAATAAGTATGGGGAAGTTCATATATATATATATAAAGATATATAAAGATCTCTTTTGTCTAAACACAAAAAAGGGAACAGCCGTATGTTTGCATATATAGCATATATTACATACTGTGTGTATATATATGTAGCATATATATCTATACATGCCGGTTTGTGTATAATTTCTCTTCTCTGGAAACAATTGCAAGCATCAAGAACCGGAGTGTTTTATACTTTTAAAAGGTTTAAATTTTCTAATCATGTGCATATTCTACCTTAACATCATTAATTTTTTCTCCTTAGTAATACAGACTTAAGATTTGGGAAGTAGATATTTTCACTGACATTGGACTTCTGTGTTTTGGTGATTGAGAATCCCGAGCAGAGATGGGGTCAGTGGGGAGGGTCCCCTCAACTCCCAACAGGGCAAAGGACGGTCAGACTCATGTTTTCCTGGGTTTCCTGTATGTTTCGAGTTGGTTTAAAAATGATCCTTTTAAAAGTCCTCTTAAAAATTCGATGTCAGAGCTGTCCAAGAAAATCATAAATGATTTTGGGGTGAAAAATATCCATGGCAATTAAAAAATAATAATGCATATTTCAGCATGATTTTCTTCTATGTATTATTTTTATTTAAATAAAAGATACTACAGTGTTCACACGATTTGGAAACTTGTCCCTCATATCCAGTTATTTGTTTTAAGAGGAAAGAGAGGAATACATTTGAAGAGCCAAGTGTGGGCAAAACATAAACAGATGAACGGAGCATGTTCCCAATGTCTTTGCATGATGAAAGAATTTAAAAAGAATATCAATCCGCTAATGTGAGACCTTAGAGATGAGATGATAAAACAACAGGGTAAGATGGAAAACTGCAGAACCAAAGAAACACACTGAAACATAACAACACCATCATGACAAATCTATTCTAACAAGTAATTCAGAACCAGGAAAAAAAAAAAAAACAGAAGAAACATGGCTGGAGATCAAATTAATAACAGAGAGGCAAGACTTGGAAATGGATGAAGAGCTGACAGAGGGGGAGGGAGAAGCCATTAGAGCAATCAGAGGGGTGGAAAGAGGACAAAGAACACCTTTGGAGTGATGGAAAGTCCTGTATCTCGAGTGGGGCTGGGGTTTGATGGGTGGACTCGTCTGTCGAAACTCACCCATGGAGCACCTCAAACAGACACAGTTCATTGTATGTAAGCTATGCCGCTATAAAATTGATTTTTAAAAACATAATTTTTAGGGACAAAATGAGAGAGAAACTGAGCAATCCAATGTTGAAGGTAACTGGATTCTTTAAATAGAGACTCCACCACATGAAACAGAAACAGTGTTCAGAAGTATGAAAAGTCATGAAAATACACCTGAAAGGGTACTGTCTTCCAGGAAAAAGTGATAAAAATGATTAACATAAAAGCCCAGAGTCATAGGCAGAATAATGGTCCCCTCAATAGTCCCATGCCCTCACCTCTAGAATGTGTGACTACGTTATAATACATGGCAAAAGGGTAACTCTGAAACGGGGAACAATTCTGGATTATCCCCGTGGACAAATTTAATCACAGGCATCCTTAAGGAGAGAGAAACTCCTCTGGCTGGAGTCAGAGAGATGCAGCAGCACGAGAAACAAGAGGGATGTGGAGCATAGCGGGGACTCAACCGTTGTTTCAGGCTCAAAGGTAGAGGCCAAGAACCATGGAACGCAGGTGGCCTCGAGAAATTGAGAGCAACCCCCAGCCAACAGCCAGCAAGGAAGGAAATGGAAATCTTGGCTCTGCAACTGCACGGAACTGATTCTGCCAACTCCCGAATGAGCCTGGAAGTGGACTGTGACCTAGCGGTTCTAGAAAAGACCTTAGGCTAAGAGGCACCTTGATTTTGGCCTAATGGGAACTGCAGCAGAGAAAGCAGCCAAATCCGCTGGGCTTCTGACCTACGGAACTGTGAGATAAGACATTTGTTTGTCTTATATCACTAAGTTTGTTATCAGTAGCCATCACAAACAAAGACACCTGGCTAAAAATGAAAAATTTTGAGGATGAAGAAAGAACTGTGTAGGCACCTTAGTACAAACAAGTCTCCTATAAGAATAACAAGTTGGATGGACCTCTGATGCATACAATATTCAAAACCAGAAAAATATAGAATAAAATTTTGAAAGAGAGAGAGAATCTAAGCTCCAAGAATACTATGTCCAGTCAAATTATTATCCAAGTACAAAGGTAATAATTTCCTGTAAAATAGGAACAATAATAGTACCTACCTAATGGTGTTGGGGAGGATTAAATGAGATTATAACAGAATTAAAAGCTCAATAAATACAATAAAATAAAAATTGCAACATCTGACATTCACTGCATTGTTATTCCTGTGAGATACTATTCTTAGTGCTTCACAAAAATTTTATCATTTACTCATAACAACAGCCCTACCAGGAAGCACTATGATTCCCACCTTACACATGAGGAAACCGAGGTACAGAGCATTTGTCAAAGATTACGCAGTAGCTGCCAGCATTATTTTACACAGACTCAGCAGGATCAGTAGAGAGAAAAGCATTTTAAGATCACCCAGTATGACAGTAAAAGAATCCGAAGAAAATCTGACGATACTATTTTAGGGAATTTATTTTATTATTTCCAGAATAAATAAACAAAATACCAAATACCAACATACAATTGAAAAAAATGATTATCCAGCATAAAAAGGAGAATGTAACATGTACTGGTGAAAGAAAAACATATCTTGGAAAATATTTATTACCAGAAATGTAAGAAAATGTAAGAAAACTTTATAGCATCTATTTAAAAATTACTGACAATAAAATTCAGGGAAACACCCTATAAAAAAAAAGAAGAGGTGGGATTAGGAAGCTAAAACATAAATATGAAAAAAATATCTGGCTTGGTTGAGAGAAAAATGAAAAATATTTTAAAAATCATGTAAAGTTTATTTCTGGAACAAGAAAATTCTAGTGAACAGTATAGAAATACACTCAATAATGAGGATGGCAAGTGTTTTTGTTTGAAGGGGAGGTGTGCTTCCAAAATACACAGGAAAAAAGACAAGGATGTAAAAAAATAAGATATTAAAAGTAGGGAATAGATTCAATACAGATAATAAATAAATACAGTAAATAAATAAATAAGAAACATAATCGAAAAAGAGGCATAAATATAATAGAAGAAAACTTTCATGCACCCAAAAAAGATCTGAATCTATACCCTAAAAGCCTTCCCTATTTATCAAAATTATTGAAAAGAAAATAATACTTGGATTTATTCTAAAGAAATATTCTAATTTTATGCATATGGGAAAAAATATTTTATCTAAGCAGAAAAAAATCAGTTGCCAGTAGGAGAAAAGGCAATTTAGGTTCAAATCTTTCCTCTTCAATATCAAAAGACAGAAAACTGCAAAATCACATTTTCACAGTTTTAAGAAAAGTAGAAAAAAATCTTGTAAAACAAGAGTTCATGCTTCTGCTCATCTGTTACATTCTTAATTACAAAGGGTCATAGATATTACACCATCTATATAACATACTTGAAAATGCATAAAGATAAACTCCAATTCAATGATAATTTAATTTAAAATTAAATTAAAATAATGTGTGATTTAAGAACTTACAGTGAGAAGGCTTTAAACATATAATTAATTCTAAATAACTACAGAAAATATGATATAGAAACAAATAAAATATTATTGTTTTTTTCCAAAAACAAAATGCATAGAATACCATGATTTACTCCTAATTGCTGTTACTCCAAATACTGGAATTTAATAACAAAAATCAGGAGGTTTGAGAAAACAAGTTGGGGATAAAGAAAAACATGCCAATTTATTCATTTTAAACATAAAGAAGTCAAAAGAAATGGCATCATTCTTGATGTTTATCATAAACATTATACAGAATTAAGTATGTTAAAAATGACATTATAACAGGTAAAGCTCCTGTTATTGTAGAAAACAAATCAAGATCATATAGATCATATGGGAGAACATCAGAATCAAAAAGGAAACAATTAAAATGGAGACCAGAACTATCAGTAATGATAACTAATTTAAATGGATTCAATTCTTCTATTAAAAATACAGAGACTCTCATCTGTATTTTTGAAACTTATAGAAGATACAAATAAAATGGAATGACTTCAGAAATGTAAAAAGTGTAAGGATAAACAAAATGAGATATGAAAAGTACAAATGAAAATAAAGTGGAAGAGCAAAAAGGCAGGTGTAACTATCAGGAAAGAACAGAATAGACAAAATTACCATTATTCAAAGATGACATAATAACTATGAAAAACAGTAAAATTAACTGAAAATGTTTGGAAAAAATAAGATAGTTCAATAAAGTAGTCTACAACTAAATATATGTGGACATACAGATATAGATGGATACATACATCCTAAAATAACCCATTTCCCCAGAATTCAGCTAACAGTGTTAGCTTCCAGGTACTATGTTAAGCATATTACATATATTAATATAATTTGCACAACACTCTTATGAATAAGTATCATTATTTTCCTAATTCTACAAGTGAGAAAAAAATAAAGCTTCAAAAGTGTAAAAAAAATTGCCTAAGTTCTGAGGACTTGTGAATAAAAACTTTGTAAGAAACGTGCAGGGCTGCATAACTACAAGATACTGAGGGGATCCTAACCCCAAAGATCTGAGTAAGTAGAGAAAACACCACATGTGCCTGAATGGGAAGACTCAAAATTACAAAGATGTTTGTTCTCCCTCAATTAATTTAGAACAAATGTAGTTCCAATCCAAACCTCTGAAGCAATTTTGGCGGGGGGGTGGGGGGAACAGACAATACAACTATAAAGTTTTATGGAAGGTTAGGTGAGAACAGTCAAGAACGTTTTCAGAAGGATTAACAGTTATGGACTCCTTGCACAGATTCACAGACAAAAATATTAAAAAGATACAGAAATTCAAATAATATGGTACTGCCACTAGGCTATTTGTACAATGATGGCATTTTAAAACCAAAGCGGATAGTTTAGATGATTCAATGGATAGTGTTAAGGCAATTGGTTAATCATTTGGGAAAAACTAAGTTACACTGATATTATATATCACACATCAAAGTAAATTCCTCACAGATAGATGTTAGGTATAAAACGCGAAACCATAACAAATACCAGATAATAGCATTCTTTTAAAGAAGGGAATTTCCCACTATTGAGGAAGGTGTGGGCTGGGGAAGTCAGTATGATTCAGTGGCTAAAACTAAACGACTTCAGCATGCCTACCTTCTGCCCAGAGCTCTACTCCAGCAGTCTGTCCTAACGAGACAATTACAGAGCTGCAATGTGGGATTTGCTGCAGTTTTATTTAACATAGTGAGTGATTAGAAACAAACTGCAGACAACCAGAGGGATCTTTCTAAACTGTAATTGTGATTACGGCACTTCCCTGGTTAAAATCCCTGAATGGCTCCACTGCCTCCAGATAAAGTCCAGGCTCCATGATGAACTGTGACAGAGCCCCCAGACTGCGTGTTTCTGCAGATGTATCCCTGCTGCCATCACTCTCCTCCCTATCCTCCAGACACTCAGACCACCCAGCAACCCACATGGCCCACAAGGGCCAGCGAGCCTGCGTGCAAGCCTCTATTCCAAACGCCTGATGTGCTGTTCTTCTGACACCTTAAGACATTTTAGGATCTCAGTTCTGGCACCCTCTTTCCCAGGAAGCCTTCCCTGACCTCTAACAACATACTGTGATGTAACTACAATACACTGCAACCTTACAATGTCATCCCATCCCGTGATGTAGTCACCTACTTCTCAGTCTACTGCATTGGACCAACCCAAGGATGGGTGAGACACTTCAGCTCAGGTCATCTGACATGCACTTCAACTCTTTCTAGTATCACGTGCTGTAGGATCACCATCCACCACTCAATAGCTCTAATTGTTGAGAATAATTGCTTAATCCTCCTTTGCCTTGGTTTTCTCAGCCCCTAAATGAAGATAGTAAGAATGCCTCCTCATAGGGTTTTTACAAGAATTAAATGAATTAATCTACATAGAACTCTCAGGACAGAGTCTGGCACCAAACAAATCCTCCACATTATTAACAGTTGTTCTTACTGTATCTGTTAGAAAAACAGATGCCTGAAATAAAACCCAATTTGATTTTAGCAAACACGATTTCCTCAACTGGAGAAGCCAAAATAGCAGTGAAGAAAACAAACAGAGTGCTCTAAGTCGATCTTATTTCCGTAGGTTTCATATATGAAAAACAGGAGTGAGGGCAGCAAGTTTGCCGGAGTGTTGAGAATCCCATAGAAGCAAACAAAGAGGCTCCAGGGAGGGACTTTTAGAACAACGATGAACCATATCAACTGTCAACACATTCCACAGCTGAAAGCTAAGAAGGTCAGCACTGTAGTTCCCTTGGCTTAGCGTTATAAGCTGTGATTTTTATTTTCCTAATTTAAAAAAAGAAATAGAAAAAAAGCCTTTTGAACATCCGCTCGCTATGTAAATTCAGAGCTCGGGCCACGGTAAACCACAGAGCAGAAATATTTATCTTCTCCAGACTGGCTTGGCAGGCCCTGCTGGAGGGGTTTGAGATACAGCTGTGTTCGTCTTCTCCTCACTGTCAGCACGCAAGCATCCCAACCACAAAAGACAGCAGTAATAAAAGATGCACTGGAAGCTAAGATACGTTGCGGTTTTGTTTGGAAATTGAGGGAGTGAACAGAGTCAGGAGTAGTGGCAGGAAACTATAAACTTCACACTAGACAGCCAAGAACAGGCCAGAAACTGCCAGGCAGAGGGAATTATACAGGAAAATTGCACGGAGACCACAGAGGGAGAGAGGGCAGAGGTGGGCCGGGGAACAGGTGCTGCCGTCTCAGTCTTCTATGCTGGGGAGAAGAGGTCGGTGTCCTCTGGGAGTAAAGAATGTGCCAGCTTGGCTCTGTGGATAACAGGAGGAAGAAACCCCCAGTAAAAGTCAAGTGGGGTGACCGAAAATGCAGCCTTAGAATGCATATGGGTCGTGAACCCACTATAGTTTGTATGACATCATCTTTTCTAATTCAATAACAGGAATGGTATTTTCTGACCTTATGGACTATCTGATTCAGTGGTCCCCAAATTTGGATGCAACCCCCGCCCCAAGTCACCTGGGGTGCTTGTTAGAAACACTGGTGACTGAAATGTAAGGTGGAACAGAGGTGACCAGGGTCTGCGAGGAGGGCGGTAGCGCGGAATTACCATTTAACGGGCACAGAGTTTATGTCTGGGAGGATGAAACGGTTGTGGAGATGGATGGTGATGATGGTTGCATAACATTGTTAATGTATTTGATGTCACAGAACTACACACTTTAAAATGGTCAAAATGGTAAATTTTATGTATATCTTACCACAATAAAAAAAAAAAAATACCTGGCAAAGCCCAAAGGAAAAAAAATGCTGGTTATGGGGCCCCTCTCAGAAATCACCCCTTTTTAAAAAGCACCACAGTGATTCTGATGGCAGTGATCTGAGGACTATGCTCTAAAAATGGTATTTTGGTTTTTAAGAAATGACTCCTCTTTCAGAGATACACACTGAAGTATTCAGGAGCGAAATGATATGCTGTGCTCGCTTTAAGACTGATCAAGGCAGGGATGGTGTCGGTGGTTTAGATGAAACAAGAGTTGGTAATTATTGATACTGGGGATGGACACATAGGGGATTCTTACTGTTTTATCTTTTTTGAAATAGGCTTGAAATTTTCTGATTAAAAAAAAAGTTTAAAAAAAGACTTAGCCAGGTGTGGGCCATTCCCAACCTAGAGGGGAGTGTGAGGGCAGGGGTGGAGGTGAGTGGCAGCTTGTGGTAGGAAAAGGACAGTCACCAGCTCAGTATGGCTGGAGGAGCCCATTCAAAGAAAAGAGAGGAAGTGGCCAGGAGATGAGGCTGGGCCAGGAAGAGTGATGTCCTGCAATGTCCCACTGGCCTTGTGAACAAGCATAAACCTTTGGGTGCTGGGGAAACATCTGGACATTCTGAACGTTAAAAAATGAAATCAGATTTGTGCCTTAGCTACATTACTCTGGTGGCTGTATGGATTTGAAGGGGGCAGGTGAGGATTAGAGGGCTGTTGTAGATGTCCTGGTCATTGATTTCAGGACCTGGACAAGGATGGTAGTCGGGATGGAGAGAAGGAGCTGGAACCAAGAAATATTTTAGCAAATACATTTGGCACAACTCAGTGGTTAATTGCATGTAAGGGAAGAATGAGAAAGAGGCAAGAATGACTCCAGGCTTTTAATCTGGGGAGCTGGACAGACAGCAGTCCTGAAAACCAAGACACAACATGCAGCAGGATTAGCAGTTGCTATACAGCTGTGTTCTGAGAACGACAGATTTTGGGAGGACTCAATATTCTAGACCAAAAACTCCACGACTTTCCTTGCATGACAACCACACGCTCCTGCTCAGGTGTCTCAAACCTCTTTCTACAGATTCCTTCCTTTACAGGACCCTAGGAGATCAGAGCTGGGGAGAAGGTTCTAGTAGCATTTAGCCTAATTCCTTCCTTCTCTAGTTGGGAGGTCTAGAGACGTTAATTAATTTGTCTAAAATCCTAATTATCTTTTTAATATTTTTAAGATTGCCCTGACTTCAAAAAGAAAGACAACAAACATGTACACACACACACTCTTTTCTATCAGCTTGACTCCAACTTCTACTCTGTCTTTAGTAGTCAAATCCCACGGCCCACTTTCCTTCTGATCTGGAAATTCATTTCTTAAATCTCCGTAATGTTTTGTCTTCGACCTTTTGACTGACGCTACTCTAAAATTAACTGGAAAAGACTTTCTTGCCAACCAAACCTCAGTCCTCAGTCCTCATGGTTTTCCCTGTTTTTCTGTGCGATGTGAACTCTATGTGCCTCTCGCCTCCTTAAACCCTTTTTCAGCTCCTTGGTCACTGTAATGACGAGTCTCCTGGGTCTCACTCCTTCCTCTCTTCACTGCTTCGTTCTTTCACCACCTGTCTCTTCCGAGTATCCTTCTTCCTCTATCTCTCCGAGCTTCTGTCATGAGCCCAACACTCTCCTCTTTGTACTCAATCTCTCTGGGGCCATTCACCCTCATGGCGTCTACAGTTTCTTCTGTGGCCATACCCAGGCCTGACGGCAGTCCACATAGAAAAGGCTGTGCATGCCAGAAGTGTGAGGTGCCAGCTCTGCTGGCCCATGTCACCAGAGGCATGGTGCCTTCTCAAGGAGAAGTAACCCACACTTCCTGGGGCTTACTGCTGGGCTGGACCACAGTGGCGGGGAGACTGACAAATGAGAGTGTGCTCTGGAAGAGCAATGCAGCTGGTGCTCATGCCTCCTTAGACCCTGCTCAGGGTTTAAGGGATCTCAAAACATCAGTGCATGAAAATGCTGAAAAGGCTAAGGATGATGAACTCGGGAAAGACAAATCTCTCGGGATCCATGACAGCTTTCTTCAAATTTGTGAAAACTCGTCACAAGGAATAGGGTGCAGATGTGTTTTTTCTCTTTCAGAGAGCAGAAATTCGGAGGTACATTTTGTCTCTACAGGAGGAAAGTTCTTACAAATAACTCACGTTGTTCAACATAAGCGTGAGCTGTCTCTTAATGCAGTGAACTCTGCCCGTTGCTAGAGGTGTTGAAGAAGAAATGCCTGCTCTGAAAGGGAAATTGGCCAGATGATGGCTGAGATCCCCTTTCTTCTAGTGTTCCGTGAACTGCTCTCTTTGCAGACAGCTGTCAGCACACAGGCTTCACAGGCTCTACAGGGAATCAGCTGTTCTGTCCAATTACTTGAGTCTATCCTTGGTGCTGTTCTTCTTGCAGACTCCTCGACTAGAAATCTCAGCACACCTTTGATTCCTTGTTCTCTTTTTGTTCCTATATCTCTGCCTCCAGGGCGCTGCTTTGATTTGCTCTTGATTCTTAATTTCCACTGACACCCTTACAACCCAGACCTGCCATATCATATGTGGATCCAGTCACTGGATTTCTGAGTTGGAATAAACCCTGGAGAAAACAAGCCCAATCTGTTCCTTTTTTTGGTAAGGTGAATAAGACGCAGAAAAATTAAAGACTTAAAATTTAAAGACTAACTGAAAATTAAAGATTGTGTCGTTACTAGGGGTGGTTCTAAGCTCTGATACTCATGGTACCATGTTCTTTGCATGTCCTCACAGCACAGCAGCCCCGGGGTCTCTCAGGCCACGGATGCATTTCATGGCCATGACCTAACCATGGAATGATTGGTTTATTTGTATAATACTGTGATGGTTCTTAGTCAAATCACACGTATTAATCTAGAAATTATCCCCAGTCTTCTAAGTGCAACAGACCACTGGGTCTGCTTTTCGTTAAATAACACTGTTCTTTTCTGTGCTTCTCACAGACACTGCCAGAGTAGGACTGCTGAATTGTGAAATAAAGAAAAATTCTAGCCAGCTCAAGCTCTCTAGAGTCTGAAAATCCAGGTCATTTGGATACTAAATGTATCATTGTACTCCAATGAGTACAAAAATTGTATATATCATGTTAACTGGCTATGCCTTGATTATTCCCATAAAAGGTCCTGGACTCACGTTGGTTCTTCTGTTGCTATTCTGGTCTCTTCTAGCTCTTGTGCTTGTTTCAGCCAAGGTAATTTAGCTTCCACTGGACTTTTTTCTAAGAAAAAGGAATATAAACAACAAGCTTAATTACTATTAATCATTCAGGAGTTGGGTCCATGATTATACTGCGTGAAGATGTCATTAGTAAAGAGGTCATGTTTTTCAAATGCAAGTTGAGTTCTTTAGCATAGTACATCAGGTGGCTTCTGGAATGAATAAAAATTTCTGCCATATTTTTTTTAAATTAACACATTATCAAAATGCAACCAAAAGGATCCCATGATACAGTTGAATATGTTCTCAACGTTAACATAAAAATGCCTTTCTGTTGTTTTCACATTAAAACTCTTACTTCAGCCATCTCAACTTGATTTCTTTTGCCACAAATTTTGCCCACTGGATGCAAAAATTACAAAAGAAAAGCAAATAACACAGAAGTTAAGAACTTTGAGAGGATGAGAGAGTCCATGTTGAGTTTCCTCAAACTTTTACTGTTACTGTCGTTGATGAGGGGATAATGACCAGTCACACCTGGCCCACATGCAGGAGCCAATCCATGCCGCTTTGTCTCCTTGGAAGACCCCTTAGACAGAGACTAGTCATACAGTGAGAAAGAAATAATTTTGGGCTGCTTCAGGGAAATTACAGACACTATGAAAGTGACTTTGAAAGTATCTTCAAGTGCAGAAGGAAGAAGGAAAGGCTTCACTGACAGAGGTATGTAATCAGTGTTTGTACTTGTCTTGGCAACTAGCAATTTTTCTGCAAGATAGATACAGTCTGATAAATATTTGTTGAATAGTTAATTATGAGTCTATTTGTATGGATAATGAACCCAGAAATAACAAAGGAGTACTTTACCATCCTCTCTAAAGTACCAAGGAAGAGTCCTTCTATAATACTAATAGGTGGGAATCATCTTTTTTTCCATTTCGGGAAGGAAGGTGGTTGTCATGAGGATTGGTAACACCTTGCTCAAGTACTCAAGTACACATGAATAATTATGCACAGAGAGGGGTACATATTAGAGAGGTGATTCTACCCATGGTTGTTATCCATTTCTGCTAATGCGTGGAACAAATGGGAACTACAGGAGAAATTGTAAATGCCTCCATAGACCTGGGAAGTCTTCACTTGTTTCATGCATTCATTCCATAAAAATGACATCCTTCCTCCCTCCAGAAACCTACCCTCCAGGGAAGAGGCGTGTATTATACAAAGTTCTGTGGGAACACAGAAGAACAAGAACCTTGGGAGAAGAAAATAACCTCCTTCTCCTCCTGCACCTCTTCCTTCTCTTCTTTCCCTTCCTCATTCTCCTTTTCGTTCCCATCCTGCTTTTTTCCCTCCTCCCTATCCTTTTTCTTCAAGGCAGAGACTGCTTCAAATTATTTTCTGTCCACCAAGAAATGTTAGTACAAGCCTGGACACATGGGAGCTATTCCACACGTACTGAATCAACAGGAGCTCGGTTTTCTCTCCAGATCAATAAATCCCACATGCCCAACTTCTCTATCTAAGTGGACAGGTAGTGCAATCTATCAATATAACAATTTTCATAAGAAAGCTAGTAATTTGAAATGGAAATGCTGCCATATTGGAATGAGAGCTGAAAAATATCATTTGATTTGAATTAAAAACACACCACACACTTACCTTTTGGTTTATAACACGGGATGGGAATGACACATTCTTCCTTGATGTGCAACTTCAGCTGTGGGTTGCAGCCCCCAACGTGCTGTCCACGGTGGTTGATACACAGAACAACCCGGTAACGCAACCCTCGGCCACAGGTCACTGTGCACTTCAAAGCAAAGAGAAGCCAATGAATTTCTTTTTCATGAAGAGATCCACAAAGGCGTTATTTTATCATATGCAAAGGAGAGCATAAAACACCGTTCGACAAATGCAAGGAGGGGTATGGAAGCTGATTTTCTGCGATACTTGTGTTTCTGGGCCCCTTTCTGGCACAATCTCCTTCTAATTCTCAATTCAAAAAGTACTGAAGATGAGATCACAGTGCAAGAAAAATTGAAATGACCTGAAATCTTACTGCTCAAATATGAAAGAAATTTGGTACAGGTATTCCAAAATTTGAGTAAAAATTTACATGAAATTACCCAAAACAGTTTATGAAACTGAAAGAAAACTTCCAAACTATCAATAAAAAATAAAATAAAATTTCAGTCAACCAGGCCAGAGGATCTTTCTATTCCATCCATAGAAATTGATGTTGAAAAACTGTTGTCATATGAAGAAGCCATAAAACAAAATAGAAAAACATACTACAGATATATCAGGCAGTGAAAATTAAAAAAAATATATATTATGCTACTTTTTCTGAGTTTTTGTGAAGTTTGTATTGTCAGCATATTTATTCTTGAGTTATTTGTTTAAGATTTGGAAGTTACTCTATGTAAATCTAGAATATCTTTTCAATTTATTCACATATGTTGGTGAGCGCATATGTGTGTATCTATCTTTTTTAATTAATAGACCATTTTTAGGAACATTTTAGGCTTACAGAAATATTGAGGAGGTAGTACACAGAGTTCCCATATGTTCCCTCTTCCCCCTCCCGCTTCTTTTCCCCATTATTAACATCTTGCCTTAGTGCGGTACAGTTGTTACAATTCATGAACCAATATATCATTATTAACCGAAATCCATTAGGGTTATTGCCAGCTTTTAAAAATTTGCAATTTCTTTTCTTATTCTAAATAAACATTATCTTGGATACTCAATATTTGTGTTTTGTAGTCTTTTTTCTTAAAGAGTCACCTCCAATTTGTATAAACTTCAGAGCCCACCAATCCTGGCTCCACTCCTGGGAGGGGCTGAGAGTTCTTGGTTACCTTTGGTTACCTGCTACATGACAGGCACTGCCCTGCATATGTGATCTCATTAATCCTCAGGATACACTTGCAGATTGGTAGCTTCATTCTCATTTAACAGATAAACAACAAACAGCACACCACCTAAGAACCTTGCTCAAGGTCCCACAGTTCCTAACAGGCAGAGAAGAACCACATCCCAGAGCCTTCTATTGCCAAAGCTGTGACCTACCCATTGCTTTATAGAGCCTGGAGACTCTTTTCTGAGTCTCTAAATGCTTTTGCACACAACCCGGCTGAGGCCCAGGTGTCCTGGGCACCAGTTTCAAAGACATGGTTCAGAGGATATGGATGCCTTTCTCAGTGTACACACATCTCCAGAAAGGCAGAATATTGGGAAACCTCTCTTAGTTAATCATGCCACTTTTGAAACCACTGAACAAAAACTGTAATGAATTGAGTGAAGTTTGAGATTAGACTCTGTTTCTGGAAAACTGACTCACCTATCCCTAAATTTATCAATTTGATATATCTATGATCTTGAGAGGCTATTTTATATTAGCCCAGACAGAAGAAAAAAAATCTGCTCAAAGAGAAAGAGAACAATACAAAGTATAACTATACCACAACTAGTCAATACAAAAGAGTATTCTCCCCTAAGTAGCCCTTCTGGGAAGCTGGACACTTACGCCAGCGATGCTGTCAGTGTTTACAACAGTTCTAGAACTCCTTGGTGGAGCGGAACATATCCTCAATGACAGCAAATCCTCATCACTGAGAATGTATTTGAGTTTTGAAGAAAGTGAAAAGTACTAAAAACCAAGTATGGTGAATGAGATGAGCTGGTTTCCAATCCTTTGTACTGATACTGTAAGTGATGGTACAGTCATGACAGTGACAGAGGGGATGGTATGAAAGCTCTAAAGCCAACGCAAAGCATATGGCTGGGACTTACAAGGGCTGAACTTAAGCTCTGCAGGATGTAGAAATAATGTTGATTGGGGGCTGAAAAAGTCAACATCCCTAATGACCGGGTAACAAATCCTTTTGCAGTTGAGGTCGTATTCTTTGCTTTCAGCAAAATTAAAAGAGGATTTAATAGAATTGCCAGCTGATAGAACATTACAAAATGATTTTTGGTGATAGACTATCACATGAATTTTGGCATATAAGTCAGGAGTTCAAAGAACTGAATGACCTTGCTAAAATAAAATCCTTCCATTCCAGCCTGTTTACTTATGAGAGCAAGCTTTCCCAGTGTGCATACACAAAACAAAACAAAATAAGACATCAACAGTAAAAATTAACAATAAAACTATTGCTGAGCCCATGTCTCATTCTGGAAATGAATATGGACTATTTTTTCAGCTCTACTCACCATCTATAAAGGCTGATTTCAAATGAAAATGTAATTTTTATGTGTTATCATTATTTAACAAAATTTGAAATATATTTATGTTGTTTTGATTGTGTACTAAAATTAAATTTAATAATAACTCAATTCAGGGGACATTTTCAATACTTAAAGCCTTATGGTCACAGGAAACCAATATAAATTAATTTCAATGACTATACATATTTTTTCATAAGTAGAATAATATAATCAAGAAAAGACTTTAAACCATAAAAATACAAGATATTAGGATAAAATTCTATGGGGAGAGTAGCTTGAAAATGTGAGTGCAAAGGGAAAAATATGTACAATATCCAAATTGCTAAAGAGGAACTCATTTATGTATTTTTTATTTTATTTTATTTTATTTTTTTTTGAGACAGAGTTTCACTTTGTTGCCCAGGCTAGAGTGAGTGCCGTGGCGTCAGCCTAGCTCACAGCAACCTCAAGCTCCTGGGCTCAAGCAATCCTTCTGCCTCAGCCTCCCAAGTAGCTGGGACTACAGGCATGCGCCACCATGCCCGGCTAATTTTTTCTATATACTTTTAGTTGGCCAATTAATTTCTTTCTATTTTTAGTAGAGACGGGGTCTCGCTCTTGGTCAGGCTGGTTTCGAACTCCTGACCTTGAGCTATCCACCCGCCTCGGCCTCCCAGAGTGCTAGGATTACAGGCGTGAGCCACCGCGCCCGGCCTCATTTATGTATTTTTTAAATGAAAGATGGCAAAGATAGAAAGCATCATGGTATTTAGAATCCACTGGACGGAGTTTTTAAAATGTAACACTTTTATTTTAAAATGCCAGCATTCACAACATGTTGGAAGTTATATTCTTTGTAATTATTTAAATTTTTGATAAGAAATTTTAGATGTCAACCTTGATATATGTGAAGAGATATGTTAAGTTTCTAAACATGTAGTGGGTATATGAACAAAAAAGAACTGATAATTTCTTCCTTAACAATTTCCAGTGAAGTTTTATAGGGTGATAACATTTAGTCTGAGGATATCAGAAAAAGACTAAGGTGGGTCTTCACCCAGCAAACTCAATTATCCTTCAGTTCAATTTCAAGTGCTACCTCCTTTCTGAAGCCTTTTCTGGCTCTTTCAGGTACTTTGTGCCCCATGGAAGTAATGGACACATGGTACCACTCATGTGCAGTGTTACACCGTATCACAACTGTTTGCATGCAACCAGATTCTAAGCTTTTGGGAGGTAGTAGCAAGTTTTATTTACTTCCTAGCATGGTAGCTGACACTGAATGAACAGATGAATAGACATACTAATGTATGCATATGATGAACTGAACGTGTAGAGATCACTCAAAAGAGCTACAGAAACTTGAGCCAATTATGTCTCACTCTCTAGAAGATGAAAAGATTAAGATTAAAATACTAAATACCAATGCTTGCATTTTTCATCTTTGACTAATCCAACTGCACTTTATTTGTTCTGCAGACTTAGTCATCTCTCCAGAAAGGGGAGACTAAGCTAATCTGACACGAAGTCTTGTCATACCACTGGGACATTTTCCTTCTTCTCTTTTCTTTTTTCCCACAACCTGACCCCACAATGATTTCCAAAGAGGCTT
>VBSM01002223.1:2052606-2089556 GCA_008086735.1 Cheirogaleus medius
ACCATTTGATCCAGCAGTTCCACTACTGGGTATTTACCCAAAGGAAAAAAAGACATTCTATAAAAAATACATCTATACTAGGTTGTTCATAGCAGCACAATTCACAATTGCAAAGATGCGGAAACAACCCAAGTGACCATCAATACGAGTGGATTAATAAAATGTGGTATATGTATACCATGGAGTACTACTCAATTAATCCATTTATTAATTGACTAATATAAGATCTGACATCGCAAGAGACAGAGCTCTTTCAAATTGAAAACTAAAAATCCTGAGTGTTATCAACCATTCCTCTAAATTCAGCCACCATCTCTTTGATTTTCAGGAACATCTCTGACAAAAAACATCCTCAGTTTTATATGAAAATATAGAAAATGGAATTGGTGGTATATTAATCAAAGGAAAATATTTCTCTCAATTGAGATAAATTTATTTCTTTTATTATCATGATTCTGATAAAATATATTAATGATATTAACACACTATCATAATAGTAGGATACCTAGAAAACCACTTTATTTCACAGAATTTGTCCTTTGAATAACTAGTTCAACCCGGATTATAGGAAATGGGCAGTTTAGTGACAGGAAATGAAATCCACCAAGAATGCTTCTTTTCTACTTGCACACGCTGCCCTAGCCAGCTGGCAGGTATTGGGGGATTCTGGGACTTGATACTGTGCTGTTATTTTAAGATACTGCAGTGAAGCCAGGAAACTTCACCAGACAATCCAAGTCAGCAGGTACTAAATTATGCAATACGATATTTCACACATAGCTTTTTTCCTTTGGCATTAAGACTCTTTACTTCCTTGTACAATGCATTATTTATACTAAATTTAATGAGAACACTTCAAAAGTCAAAACCTGGTAATGGGTGACCCTGTTTAAAAGCTCAAATGGTGAGTGAATGACATTTATGACTGGCAGATGGACTAGGCATTGTGCTTGGAAGAAGAGATCTTTAAAATTACGTGTGCAGGAGATGCTCGAAAAGGTTCATTATAAAGAGCTCACGGACACATAGCTCCTGACAAGACGGAGCTAGACAGAATGACCGTATTAGTAAAGGTGTCCTAATTCCTACTGACCACGGTTATAAACGTGAATGCAGGCGCCTTCCACCAGTGCGTATTCGGACTCAGGAAATGGAGGTGAACTGCACTGCACAAGATCAATAAGTCTCAGTTGCAGTTGATTTGTTTATGTTCAAAGTAAAACGGGTGTGAACAATCACACCAACCTTGATGGGCAAGGGTCCATGCCGCATTCCTTCAGTTTTGGTTTTGGTTTCACATTTTCAGGGTAGTAGTGGCAATAGTGGTCGGGAACGACCCTCTTCAAGCGGATATCCACACATTCCGCAGAATTGAGCTGATAGCCTGGAGTGGTGGCAAAAGGAAAATCTGAATATTGCAACAGTCTCATGTTTACTTGGCAAAGTTATTGTTTGCCACATACTTTTTTCTTCCCTCTTTAAGAAACTGACCTCAGTGGTTCTCAACCCTGGCTGTACAACGGGATCACACACGGGAGCTGTTAACATACACCTGTGCCCCAGTGCCCAGGCCCCTTCCTGCTCCCATCAAGTCAGAAACACTGTGGCTGGGGGCCAGGAAATCAGTACTTTTAAAAAAAGGTTCTCAGGTTCTCCTAAGAACCTAAAATGTGAGGCCAAGATGGACAAAGACTGCTTGAATTAACTGTGGTACACCTAGCATTTATCACTAAAAAGCTGTAATAGACTCCGTTTAAGACACGTTTGGACCTCAGGTGTGGGCTAGGCCAGTCGTTCTCCTCAGTTCACGCCTCACGTCCTCATTGTCATCAGGGCACTGCGCAAGGCCCCTCCCTCGTTTCCCTATATTTCCCCTTCTTCCCCCATTGCCACTCCCCTTCCAACAGTCCCACCCCGACACCTCTTTTCATTTATTGTTTATATGTCCTTAAACATTCAACCGTTCTATGTAATGTCACATGTGCATGTTCTTAATAATAAATAATAGTGTGTTTTAAATCTTCTTTTGTTTTTCTACTTTTCTCCCTCAACATTATGTGTTATCCTTGCACTGGGTTGTTGCTGGATTGAATATTTCTTTCATAATGTCCTATTGTTTGCATGTGCAGTTCCACATTTTACTCATCTGCCGCCCTGGGGCACCTCCAATTGCAATAAACCTTGCAAATGGAGATTTAAGCCTGGTCTATACAGGGAGGAACAAAATACATTCCTGTATGTTAGATTCTGACATAACAGATACATCCCAAATGCTCGCTATACACCCCACTATCTACCCTCCTCCGTCACAAGCCTGCAAAGGGGAAGGAATGGAAACTTATTCCTGATTCTATTAAATCTAATTTGTCTCTGATGCAAGTGAACATTCTGATTAGATGAGTGCTGTAAATTGAAAAAACAATTCACGAAATGGTGCTTTTATTTCTTGAAAGATCTGATTCAAGGTTTCTTGTCACTATATAAGTGTCATGTGAAGTTAAACTTTTTTTTTTAACAAAGAGCAATTTTCCAAAACTAGAATAAGCTCTTCAGAAAAAATATGCCCAATGCCAAGCTCTCCACCTCAGTCAACTGGTCTAAAGGCCTAAAAATACATTTAATGTCTTGATTGCTGAGAGGAATCTGATTTTATAAACCACTAGACAGCTTTCTGCAAGACATGGCTTGGATGTAAGCTGAGCGCAGAAGGGTGGACTGGTATGCATTATAAAAAGCAAGGTCGAAACCACAAGAATGAAAATCCGAATGCAGTCCATAAAATGTCACTTGGGTGCCAGTATCTGTCAGAAATTCTACGCTCTCAGATGGCGATGGCAATCTTGGTACTTTCTCCAGACGATTTCAACCGTCCCACGTAGATGACTACAGACAAAACCAGGAAAGTCCATCCAGGTCCCCCTGGTACCTTAGAGACCAGAGAACTAATTTTCTTGATTATCCAAAAACCTCTGAAATGCCATCCACACAAATCATGTAGATTTCATTACTAATATAATTAAATTTTGGTAATGCTTTCCTTGTGGCTTTTATGTGTGTATTTTTATTTCCCCAAAAACAAGCACAAAATGAGATTACAGCTCCTTGAGTCAGAGAAAATATTTGTTCTAAATGGAAACACACTTCTAAGAGGAGACAGGGAGCATTCAGGTGATTATAATTTGAGGAGAGACAATTAATTTTTCCTCTTTAATTTTATCACAGCTTAGAGATAACAAAAGGGGAAAGAAGAAAGACAGATTGCCTTTCTGTATTATGAACAAACACACTGAAATTCTGCCAGTGTGTGGACAACAAGCACCCCCAAAACACCTAAAATCTCTCTTCTGTTCTTACACCCACTGTTATCTTTGGGGACAATCTCACTGCTAAGTGCTCCCACACACATTTATGGTTCCAGCAGGACTTACTGTATATTTCCATGGGCACTCAGGTACAAGAAACACCTAGTCTCCTCCCAAGAATTTAATCAACTGAACTTAGCTAAATCCTACTAAAAAATGTACCCTTTGCCCCAGCAGAAAGCTGGTCTTCATCTTATGGGTCCAAATGGGAATATCTCTCTGAATAACTGTGTAAGAGCTAAGGAATAAATTAAAAAGAAAGAGATGTCTGAGTTGGGCACGGTGGTGCATACTAATAGTCCCACCTACGTGGGAGGCTGAGGGAGGAGGATTGCCTGAACCCAGGAGTTTGAGGCCAGCCTGGGCAACATAGCAAGACCCTGACTCTAAAATAAAAGTAAAAAAAAAATTATAAAAGAAAGAGATGTTTGGTTTTTCCCAGAGTAAGAGTAAAAGAGCCCCCACCATCTCTTTGCTTTTATTTTGGGGTTCACAAGAGACTCTCATCTTCCCTGAAGCTGCATCGCCCACCAGACTCGAAGGTGATGGGAATCAGCTTTTGGGTGTAAACACACTTGCAGGTATCTGCAGTTATGTCCCATTCACTTTGAGAGGTTTCCATGGTGACCCTAGTCATGTATGTGTCACGTCACCCCTTACCAGGATCACTGAGACTCCAGGAGGGGACAGCCAAGGATCTGCATGCCACGCAGAAGCATTTCTGACAAAATTCGGGTTTAGATTCCTACATAACAGATACTTCCCGCATGCTCACTAATTGCACGATGCTCCTTGGCATATGTCCTCTCGTTCTGCCCCCCACTGTGCTATCAGGGGGAGAGTCTATTTACACATGAGAAAGTGAGGCCCGAAGATGTCTCAGGGCTGATTAGCAGCAAGGCAAAAAGTGAATCCAGATTCTCAAATTCCAACTTCACTGCTTGCTCTGTGAGGCCATGTAAACTCTGGCAGGCAGATTTGGGAGGGTAGGATTAGCCAAGAGGTTTCTGAGGCCTGGGTTTGGAGGCCCAGCGTGCAGTCTCAGTTCCAAACAGGGTTTTACCTCCATCGGCTTTAAGAGACGTCAAATGTTTTTAAGAATTTTCCTCAGAGCCTGCTGGAGAGTCAGGGACTCAAGTACCTAAAAGAGCTTTTGTCTCATGAAAATGCTTATAGGCTGGGTACAGTGGCTCACGCCTGTAATCCCAGCACTTTGGGAGGCCAAAGTAGGAGGATCGCTTGAGCCCAGGAGTTTGAGACCAGCCTGGGCAACATACTGAGACCCCATCTCTACAAAAACTAAAAAAAAAAAAATAATTAGCCAGGCGTGGTGGCGCATGCCTATAGTCCCAGCTACTAGGGAGGGTGAAGCAGGAGGATGGCTTGAGCCCAGGAATTCGAAGTTGCAGCAAGTTATGATTGTGCCACTGCACTCTAGTCCAGGAGACAGAGTGAGACCCTGTCTCTAAATAAATAAATAATGAATAAGATTAAAAATATAATAAAAATGCTTATAATGCTCAACAAAATTCAGAAGGAATTGAAAATAAACTGAGAGAATAGTAGAGCTGGCAGGAACCTGAGATTATTTACCACACTGTTGTTTTCTTGTATTTATTTTTGTGATTGTATTCTATTTATGACAAGACATAATAGTTTTCCATTTAAGGTAATAGTACTAAAAATTTTTTAATAAATATCTTTATTTAAGTTGAAAAATGTCCTTTTAAAAGAAAATCCTTAAGTAAACAATAGTGCAGGGGTAACCCAGATATGGAAAAAATAGTGGCATTAATGTGGCTACAGCTGATATCCAAAGATACTGCTTTAGAGAGGCAGTGGTTCTCAAACTTGAAGTGTACCATAACCTCCTGGAGGGTCTGCACTGTTTACTAGCCGTCCTTTACAACCCGGATTCCAGCGGTACTGTTTACTAGCTGAACACCCCTGCGTATGTTCTTCATCCCACCCCCTGCCCAGCACTAGTTTATAACTATCTATTCCTTGATTTAAAAGATCAGTTCAGAAAAAGAGAACCATTTTGACAGTGGCTTTGGCCACCTCCTCATTTGCACCAGGGAGTCACTGCTTCTCCATATCAAATAGACCATTCTCTTCCATCTGAGCCTGAAAGATGTTTCTTGTGCAGCACATGCGTGGAGCCCCAGATTACACCTGTCTCAAAACCTCCCCCAACTATCTACGAAAACTTTGAATTAAGCAGGCAATAAGTAGGACTTTCCCCCTACCACCTGGTAGAGATCCTTTCTTGTGTTGGTGAGTTGATACTCTCACACTGGTGCAGAGATAAGGCAGAAATCTAATGTTAGAACCAACACCCCCATTAACTTGATCAGGCTGGCCAAGTCGCTCCATTTCTCTGCTTTAAGGACAATCAAGAGAGAAATGCAATAACACATGGAAACTTGTTTGTTTCCAGCTTTTTCCTAAAAGTAAAAGGTGTTTTCCAAATCTAGTTTTTCACCTGTCTTCAAGAATAAAGGCAAATGATCACATTCATTAACACCACCACATTCCAGGCTGCTGAGTCAGGTGCTGTGTGATTAGACATCTCTAATAACCACATCGATTTAAAAATCAGCTTCAAAAACACAGATGTGTAACCTCTAACGCTGAGCTCTAAGTATTCATGAACGAAGTCTGTGCCTCACCTCCTCCACACGTCACAGTGCAGGGAAAGAAGTCGGTTTGTCTCCACTGATGACTGATGGGCTGGTAAAAGAAGAACTGAACCACACTGTCTTTGGCCACAGTGTACCTGGTCTGGACAGAGAGAACTATGATAACACATTTGCATACAATGAGCACTAGTGCTTTCTACACCTTTCAAAATGAGATGGATGTTCTTCACCTATGTATACAACCACACGTCTACCCCAATAAACCATGGTACATGAAGATTCCAAGGATTTTAAGATGTGATAGCATTTCATTTAGATTTGTCATAAATGGGGGCTCATATGTCTTCAGCAAATCTCCCTGGAGTCATTTTTCTAGATAATTCCATGACTGTAAATGGGTTCACAAAAATGTAGGTGGATGTGTTTGTTTGTTTAAATTTTTTTCTTCCTGAAACATTTTAATTTTCATGACAATAGAGATGGGGATTTAATCTAGGTTTGCTTAAAAATTTAGCACATAATTGAGATTCTTACATTTTTAACAGTAACTTTAAGCAGATCCTTCTGATAAGTCCTTCTGAAAGCACAAGTGCAGAAACTCAACTCCAGTGTACACAAGCACATGGTGTTTACTCATCAACATTCTAGTACCTAAGTAAAAGGGAGGTGCACTCCTGAGAGTTAATAAGCAACTGTAGACAGAAGTTTACTTTCAGGTGATTTTACTGAAACAGCAAATCCTCACCCTGCTTTTTTCTTTTCTTCCCTAGTGTCTAAACAACTGTATGAACTGAGGAAAATTCCCAGAATGCAGTGCAAGGAGAAAAAGACAGAGAAAACAAAAGCTAAGCTCATGGAGGATAGATCCAACATGCTAATATGGAGTTCAAGATTACATACTTGAAAATTACCAAGAGAATAGATTTTAAGTGTTCTCGCTACAAAAAAAAGTATGTGAGATAACACACATGTTAACTAGCTCTATTTAGCCATTCCACAATATAGACATATGTTAAAACATTGTGCTGTGCACCATAAATACATACAATGAAAAAAATTTGGCAAGATTAATGTGTCGGAAAAACCTCTGGAAAATGTAGTTGGGAAGAAAAACTAAGAAATAAGATAATAAAAATTATAACAATAAAAACCAATGATAAAAAGAATATTCCATATATGAGAAAATATTCATGCTATTGTTAGTGGAAGAAGCCACTTTACAAAATAAAATATCTTAATTTTTTAAAGGAAATTTTAAAAAAGACTATCAACAAATTGGCTACAATATTTCTAAAATAAAAATGGTGGAGACAAGAGACAGAATAACAAAGAGGAACTATTTGATTATATAATTGCTGAGAATTCCCTAGATCATAAGAAAGACAGGAATTTCAGTTAAAAATGCTCATTGAGTTCTAAGGAGCCATTTTTAGAAATACAACAAGGATAGAGAAAAATCCTAAAAGTTATCAGAAAAAATAAAATGATTATAGGTAAAAAAAAGAGTGAAAATCAGATTGGCATCAGATTTCTCATAAGCAATGCTGGATGCAAGAAAACAAAATCATATCTTCAAAATGATGAGAGAAAAGAATTTTGGCTCTAGAATTCTATAACTAAAGTATTAATCAGCAACCAATAATCAATTATCAATCTATAATCAAGTTATCAGTCATCAATCAGTAAAATAAAAATATTTTCAGACACAAAATAAATGACTCTGAAACATCACCTCTCAAAGTCACTCATTGGAACAAATAAGAAAAAACTACTAAAGAATGTACTGAACAAGCACTGATAGACATACAGAAGAAGTAATGCGATATAAGAAGCAATGATGAAATAAATCAATAAAGCTTATGAGTAAATCTAAACAAGGGTTGATTAAAAAAACAGCTTGATGTATTTGATTATAAAACAGTATAAAAATTCCAGACACAAGATGTGGGTATAGGGAGGGAGGGGCAGGCTCATGGTGATAGGGTGGGGCCAGCCTCAGGATTACAGAGGGAGAATAGTTGCTAAGAAGCTCTGCCTCTGGCTATGGCTAAATTGCTTGCCTCTGATGACTCCTCTCAGTGAGAATAAGTAAAAATGCTGTATAAAATATTTTTTAATGTAGTTTAAAGCATTGGAGAACTATCACACTAGGGAAGATTTGCAGGGCCAAGATCCCAGACACTGAGGAAACCCAGAAGTGTGAGCACAATATTTGGCACCACATTTGGCATCATCTTTTTGCTCAAGGCATTTTCCAGTTTGCAAGTGGTGACTGAGCGGCTGAGAAGCTGGGCAGACCTGTCATCAGACTCATGGAACAGAGGGAGCAAACACCGGAGCTCAAGGCCTGCCAAGGCAGCGGGGGTGTTGGTAGAAATCCCAGGCTTGCAAGTGGGACCCCAGAAGGCTCTCTCTTACGTATAAAAGTGAACTGGAAATAGACGAGCCTTCAAAGGGAATTTTAAAGCCCAGGTTCAAATTATTTCAATTTCTTGTTGGATGAAGGTGACTGGTTCCTAACCTAGCTGTCTTCTAGAAGCAAAAATAGTTGCAGCCAAAATAACCCAGTTGGGAGAGGGTTAGACTGAAGATCTAGAAGCAAAAAATAATCTTGTCTCAAATTATATCTACAACCTTTCCTCTACAATACACAGCACAAAATTTAAAAATAACTAGAAATACAAAAAATAAAATTTAACAATAATTTAAAAAGTGAAAAAATAGATGGTATAAACATAATATTTACATCCAGGTATTGGTGTTAACTGATAAAAACTTAAAAACTTAAGTATACCACTACTACTCCCTGCAACCCCAGCCTTGGCTTCATGTCTTATTCCCCTGATGGAGGAGTCCAGCAACAGCTTATGCTATTTCCATGGTCATAAAACATCAGTGTTGGCACAGAGCTTTTGCCTTGGGCTCTGTTTTTTAGAGAACCTGGACTAAGATACTATGATTAAAATGTTCAAGACATTAAATGATAAGATGGGGAATTTCACTGGAAATGAAGAAGCTATAATAAAAATAAAATGGAAATTCCAGAAATAAAAAGTACAATAATTCAAATCAATATCTCAATGGATTAATTTAACAGTAGATTAGACTAGAATTTGGCAAGTATTTTCTTAAAGAGCCAGATAGCAAACATTTTAGGTTTTCTGGCTATGTGGTCTCTGTTGCAACTAGTCCACTCTGTTGGTATAGTGCAAAAGTAGACATCAACAATAAGTAAACAAATGGGGGAGGCTGTGTTCTAATAAAACTTTATTTACAAAAACAGGTGGATGGCTTGCTGGTCATAATCTGCTCTCCCCTGGATTAGAGATACCAGAGTAGAGAATTAGTAACATGACAGATGAGAAGTGGAAACTAGACATATCAGATAAAGGGAAAGGTATAATTGTAGTCCCAGAAAGAGAAACAAAAAGCTTAGGTCAGAAGCTACTCTGAAGAGGTGATAAATGAAAATCTGCCCAAAACTGATGGTGGATATCAAGTCATAGACTCATGAGGCATCATGAACCTCTAGCTGAAGAAAACGAGTTACAGCATAGCCAAAGTGATGAAAACTAAATACAAAGAGAAAACACTTAAAAGCAGACAAAGAAAAAAGGACACATTACCTTCTAAGGAACAAAAATAAGACTGACAGCTGACTTCTCAAGAGAATAAATGGAAGCCAGAAGACAATGGAGAGATATCTTCAAAGTGCTGAAAGAAAATAGTTTCATAATGATAAAAGGGTCAGTTCACTAGGAAGATGTCATGATTCTATATGTGAATGTACCTCCTAACAATTTAGCCTCAAAACGTATAATGCAGAGTGCACAGTCACAGCGGTAGTTTTAGCACCTATCTCATGGTAAAGTAGAATAAGCACACAAAAGTCAGGAAGGTTATAATTTTGAATGACACGAAATAATAAACATGACCTATTTGACATATGTATATGTAGAACATTGTATCCAACAATGAAGACTATACATCATATTCTTCCAAAATTTGTTATATTATGAGCTATAAACCAAATTTTAGAAATTTCAAAAGGTTGAAATAATATGGAGTATGTTCTTTTACCACAGCAGAATTAAGCTTTAAAGATAAATCATAAAATATTTCCACAAGCTTTGATTTTATACTTCTAAATAATAAGTCAAAGAATGTACAACTATGAAAATTATACAATAATGTAACCGACTGATGAAGGAAAACATTTCATATCAAAATTTGTGAAATTAAATATAAGGTATTGTTTGAGAGATGTGTATAGACTTAAATTAATATGTTATAAAAAAGAATAGAAATCAATGACATAAACATCCATTTGAAGAAGTTAGAAAAAGAACAACATATTGAATCCAGAGAAAGTAGAAAGATGGACATATCATAATAAAGATAGGAGCAGACATTAATGATAAGGAAAGGAAACTACATTTAAAAAGAGCTATAAAGCCAGAAGTTGTTTTTGTGAAAAGTCTAATAGAATTGATAACCCTCCAACATGACTCATCCAGGAAAAAAGAAAGTAGACACCAATAACTAATATCAAGAATGAGAGGGAAGACTCACTACAGGGGCAAAGATTTCTTAATCAGGATACAAATAACACTAAGCATAGAGTTTAAGATTGATATACTATACTATGATATAGTTGAGAACTTTTATATAGGGAAACTGAGAGCCCTAAATACATTTAATGGAGAAAAATATGAAAATAGAATGAATGAAGAATTCAGCTCTAGAAGCTAAAAATACAACACCAAAATAAATCCATGTAAAGGTAAAGAAATAAGAATAAAAATTTCTATATAGAATTTTTTTTTAAAAAAAAACCTTTCATTTAATCACCAAAATTAAAATCTAGTCCTTAGATGTTTCATAGACAATATTTGGATGGTTTGAACAAAACAAAAATTAGACAAGGAACCAATAAACAAGTTTAGTAATGAAACAGACATAGTTATAGGTACAGAGGAGTTTTTTTTAATGATAAGGGAGTACTATGGCTACATTTTAAAAGTTTGAAAAATTAGATGAATTAGACACTTCCCTAGAAAAATGTAAACTCCAAAATTGGCTCAAAAAATAAGCCTAAGAGAAACTGAAATCGCTTCTAAGTACTCTCCATTACTCACAAATAGAAGAAGAAGAAAAGAACAGAAAGAAAGGGCATAAAACCCAGATGTTTTTCAGAAAGAGATAATCCTTATTGTAATAGGCACTTTTTGTCTACCAGCATCCATTTCCCCTTCCCATTCTACAGAGACTGGTTTTGTTCCAGTGTTCATTCCCCCCTCATGTGTCTTAGATAAATCCTGGTTATTCTAAATGAACATCAGTCACATGTGCCTTGCTAGGTGTAAGACCACGAGAATGTTCTGCTCAGATGCACAACTGCAAAGGGTGTACTCGGCCAGCAGCCTGAGTTCTGGGTCATGCTTTCCATGGGCTGCTCCCAGCCAGTGACTGAGCACAGCAAGGCACTAAGTCAGGCCTGTTCCCAGGAGACACCGGAGTCCTGGGAGAGAGGACTCAGGCTCAAGGCCTCCCCTGCAGCCTTGGTGAACTCTCTTAGAACTACTGCACTCTTCCCCCTTCCCCCTCTCCTTCACTCGTGATCAGATTCCATTGCAGTCTGGCAGCTCTTCCAGCCTCACCCTGTGTCCAGCCCCATTCTTGTTCCTCAAAGGCATTCCCCAAATAAATTTCTTGGACATCTCATCCTGTCTTGGCATCTGCTTCTCGGAGGATCCAGAGACTAACACACTAAGGGAAGGTGTAGACCCAATTCTTGTCAATGATTAGAGGTCTACTGTGGTGCTTCTGAGAAAAGTTTTCCTTCCTAAGAAGGTTCACAAGAAAGAGAAAGATCTATTGGACTTCTGGACATTATCCTGTCTGCATGTGACACCTGTATCTGTGCCTGGCACTCTCAGTGCAGGGCAAGTGCACAGCAGCTTACCTAAATCCATGCTCACCAACCTCAAATAGGCTCTTAATGCTGCCAGTAATCACACTGCTTTCCCCCAGTCCACTGACTCTCTCGCTTTCTTAGACAAATATTTCATGCTTCTTTCTCAGTCCTCAAACTTCTAACTCCTTCCACATCGTCACTGTCAACTGATAACCTTGCTCCATTTCGTGAGAAAATATAAGTAGAGAAAAAGTAGGGAATAAGCAGGCACGACTCTTCTACATCCATCTCCGGTTAATCTGTTCCTCAAGACCTGCTTCCTTCCTCTCTCCAGGAACACGGTCACCAGCAGAGGAGAGCCCGGGAGCCTTGAGAAATACATCGGGTCTCCCCACCTGCCCAGATGCAGACCAGAGGTGCTGAATCCCAACAAGGACATTTGAAAGGCAAAGAAAATGGAAATATGAACACCCATTTCTGATTGGTCTCAAATAATTGTTCTTTTCACAAATGTACTTGCAGCGATCCTGCCTGTTTACAGATGTTTTTCACTTATCTAAATAGAAATAGTTGATGAACATGAGCGGGATTCCCACAGGGAGAATCAGTGCCAGTGAACTCAGCTGTGTTCTATCCTGGCGGGGGCTGGCCGACTCCTCTGGTGACCAGCCCCTTCCACACTCCCCATGCGCCACATGTTCTCTGTGGTGCAGCCAGGAATCCTGCCAACCCGGCCTGGCTCAGGGCTCTGTACCTGGGAGACCGCCTGCTCTCTGTCCAAGCCAGGAGGCTTTTGAGACTGAAAGGAGGAGCTAGTAATTAACCCAGAGCAGCAGGTATAAATTGAGCCTTTTCTGAAAAAAGCAGGATGCATGCTCCCTCTCTACCTCGACCCTTCAGCTAAAGGGTCATTTGCCACCATCATGTCAACTCCTGGCCAGCCGAGAGTACGTGGAATTTTCTAGAAGTCTTCCATACCACATGGGAGCTGAGGGGGACTCTGGGCGCTAAGTTCAGATGCTGCCTGTGACTAAACCTTTCATGACACTAATGCCGATTTCACTCTGATGTGGCTTCTCCAGGTGGTTGTTGATGGAGGTGGGCATCCTATGAGGCATTTTCCTTTTGAATTTCTAAACCACAGGTGGAACAAAAGGTCCTTTTCTGCTTTGGGCTTTCCTTGAAACCTTCCCTGCTCTGGGGAGTGACTGCCATCATGATACACCTGCCTGTCCCCTCCATCCCGCCCCTTCTTTCCTTCCTTTGTCCACAGTCCTTCAAGGCAGAGGGAACAGCTCTCCACGTCCGTGCAGACATGCCCCGTGGTGTGTGTCCTCCTGAGGACTCTAGAGCCACAGCTCAGCCTTCCCAGGGGAAGGGGCATCCTCTCCGCATTATAGAAGAAATGCTACGGGTTAGTGCCCTAGCTTGGTCCTTGAAATGATGTGGGAACTAAATCAATTCAGAAAATCTTCATCTCTCCCCACTAAGCCTGATTTTTAAAATAAAAGTCCAAACTAAATAATAATAAATATCATCTTACTTCAATATTCAAAAGTTAAACATTAATGCTTTCTTTTTGCATTTCTGCTGACAGCCTAATTGCCCACCTGCAAGACCACTGCTCTCAAGTCTCCAGGGAAGATAGCTTCACTGACAGAGAAGACAGCCAAGTACAAAGAATGGTGAAAGGGAAATAGATGTTAACATTTACAAAAGCATATGGCCCCTGTCTGATTAGGAAAATGAGCTTTATAGCAATGGTAAGAAAATGAATTCAAATTCAGCTACCTGGCTTGGCCACTTCAAAATAGTTTCCAAAATGTATGGGATAAATTTTTTTAGTATAAAAAAGCTATTCATGGTATATATGCATTTATACATATAACTTAGCTATGAATTCTCGTAATTACTAGAGCAGTATTTGAATTGATTTAACCAAGAAATTTCCCTCAACAGACTACAATACAGAAAAATATGCATTATTCTACCTTTGGGATTAATGGCAAATAGGAGGAGAGATGGAATCCTAATTGAGAGGCATGATGAAATAGGTCAATTTTCTTTTCTGTTGGCATTGTTATGGGTTGAATTGTGTCTTCCCAAAAAGATACATTGGAAGTCCCAGCCCACAGTATCTCAGAATATGATCTTGTTTAGAAATAAGTTATTTGCAGATGTAACTAAGTTAAGATGATGTCATTAGGGTGGGCTCTAATCCAATATGACTGGTGTCCTTATGAAAAGGGGAAATTTGGACACAGAGGCAGACGTGCGCAGAGGGGAGATGGTATGAGGACAAAGGGAGAATGTCTGAGCCTTGTGACTTTAGCAAAGAGAGGTCGGGCACGGTGGCTCATGCCTACAATCCCAGCACTTTGGGATGCCAAGGCGGGAGCACTGCTTGAGCCCAGGAGTTTGACAACAGCCTGGGCAGCATAGCAAGACCCTATCTCTACCCAAAAATAAAAAAGAATTTAGGAGAGAGACATGAGACAGATTCTCCCTTACAGCCCTGAGAAGGAACCAATCCTTTGCCTCTAGAACTGTGCGACAATGAATTCGGTTGTTTAGGCCATGCAGTCATGGTACTCTGTTACAGCAGCCTCAGGAAACTGAGGCAGGCACTGACTCTAAAACTGCTTCTTGCTGTGTTTTGAAATATCTGTGAAAGTATAAATTTAGCTACTACCTGCACCAAATTGCAAGGCTGTAACATGTTCTTTGAGAGAAAGGAAAACAGGCATTTTCAAATCCTCACATTCTCGGATAAGTCAAATGTGTTGTTGTAAATTCCCAGGAAGAAAAGAGACTCTGGATACAGAGCATAAAAGATGCCTAGAGCTGAGGCTGGAGGAAACTGAAGACAGAGCTTGCATAGCTGAGGACTAGTGGAAAAACAATCAGAAAACACCTTTCTGCGGAAACACAAAATATCTGAATGGAAGAAAAATGATTCCCTAAGAAGACAACTGTCAGAAAAATGAAGATTTCAGACCATGAAGAAGAGAAATTCCTCTGCCACTACCCCTGAAGATGGATGTGTGTTTTAAAAGAAGGGCAAATCTATCAGCAGTAGCTGAAAATTAATCATGTAGAAAGCAGTCTTTATCAAAGCCATTTCATTTTTTACATTAGATATTCTCATGGGAATATACTTAAAATTGATATTCACAAACTTCTACTCACAGATGCAAATGTTCAGTCAGTTCTCACTAAACAAATAGCTCCTATCTCACACCAACTAATCAAGAAAGCACATAGCATCAACTACCATACTTGGTCAAAACTCACTGCTGCTACCTGGTGGCAACATGCACCTATTGAAGAAGCAAACACACACATCAGGGGCCCTAATGTAAACGGCCCCTAGCACAGTAGTACTGTGACAAGGGTCATCCATGAGAAACATGTCATTCAGGAAAGCAAGAGTACATATTGAGAAATCCATTGGAAAGAAGAAAATGTGCAATTTTCAAGAATGTCTGAAACATGAAAATATAGCTTCTTAAAAAGAGTTGAAGAAATAAATTTTTTTCTTATTGATACAGTGAGTTGCTCAAAGTCAGAGTCTGAGCAAAGGTAACTATAAGACAATCTAACATCTCATTGATCTCTATATATTTTACTCTCTACGTAAAAATATGGTAGTTTTCAATAGTACATTTATTAAAAGCCCATGAAATAAGGTCTACTCCATGGAGGAGTGTGCCTCAACCTAACTCAGCACACCCATGGCTGTGCCAAACTGGCTGATCTACACCGCCTCATCTTCCCTCTCTGGGTACAGCCACGTCTTCCAATTCTCAGACCAGCTGCTTCTGGTTGACCAGGATGGAAAGAGACAGAAGGAAATGCAGGAACAAAGGGCTGAGCACCGTCAGTGACCTTGCACATATTTTAACCTCCCACTCAAAGTATAGCCTCTACTCAGTTGTGTGATGGGTCAGGAAGAGACGGATGGAAGCAAAGAGCTCCTCATCTCAGTAACAACGCGGGCTGGGAGACACTGCAGTGTTTGGAACGGAAACATTTTTTAAAAAGTAACTGACGGAAAAGGCTATTTCCTAGAAACACACGTTGTTTGGACAAACTCCCAAGTCAGGGAAAAACAACATCAGAGTCATTCTTACTTAATCACAAGTGTCTCCGATTGTGCCAAATTCTGTCCCACCAAGCACACGGCATCCACCAAAGAACACGGACGTAGGCATGAAATGAGGCTCCACTTACAGACAAGTCAGATGGTGGTGTGCAACACCGTCTCTGGTAGAGATATATATTTTGCAAACCTTTTCCATGTAGAGAGATCAAAAGCTTTCCAGGTGTTGAAATCAAAGTCCAGACTGTTTACCAGGCCTGAGAGAGCTGGTCCTCAGAGGCAGGAAAATAGAGGGCTGGGTACTGGTCCTGGCAGCGTGCATTTAAAATGCTATTAAAATGTACTCTATTAAGAGGTTAATACATAATTTGGGCAAGAATGTGTAAAATAAATTTTAATTACGCATGTGATAGTGAATGCATTCTTCTTTTTAAAAATTATTTTAAGAATTAGATATTACATTTATCCCCTCTAAAAGCACCACTGCTGTTTTCAGGTATCTTTCCAATATTAAAAAAAAATATGTGTACACACATATACATATGTAGGTGTGTGTATACACACAGTGGTCTCCAATTTTTGTGGCACCAGGTACTGGTTTCATGGAAGACAATTTTTTCACAGACAGGGGTGGGGCTGCGTGGGGCGGCAGAGCTCGGGCAGTGATGCCAGCAATGGGGAGCGGCTGTAAATACAGACGAAGCTTCACTTGCTCACCCGCCGCTCACCACTGCTCACCTCCTGCTGTGTGGCCCAGCTCCTAAGTTTCATGGACGATAATTTTTCCACAGACGGGGTGGTGGGGGTGAAGTGGAGCTCAGGCGGTGACATGGCCCAGTTCCTAACAGTCTGCAGCCTAGGGGTTGGGACCGCAGTATATACATACTCACTCACAGAAATATATATAGTGTGTGTGTTTATACATAGTATCAACACACAATGTATCTTCAAGATCTAGCCATGCCGCAACTATAACTAAACAGTATCCTGAAACAGTTATCTTTGTGGGTCCTCCTCCCTTTCCATCATGGTACTCATGCTTCCTACTCAGTCAGAGACCTCTATATTGACTTGGGAAGAACATAGATTCTCTGAGTAGTAATTAAAAGAGAAAAAAGACTGTGTGTGTATTTTCCATTTGAGAATCAAAGGGGAGGGCCTTATGGAGAGCGAGACAAACACAGAATTCATGCCACAACAGACCAGAGGGAGACTAGAAAGAAAGATGACATTAAGGTTTCCCCAAAACCTTTCACACTGTAACTGTCTAAGAATACTGGGTCAATGCTTTAAGGATCTGACACAGAAGTCATAAGCTTAAATGTTTATGGAGGCCAGGCAGATGATCTAAAAGCCTGAAGCGGGATGAATGGCACTGACAAATACACCTTAGCCTTAAGGATGCAACAGGGAGTGGTGTGGACCATGGCAAACTAGACAGAGAGTGTTCCCATGAGAGAGCAGCTGCTACCCAGCTGCAGCCAATTATTGCTATGGTAAAATGAAAGCTAGTCATCAGAATTCCTCATTTTTCAAGAGAAGCAGGAAAAAAAACCCTGATATTTTTATGTCTAAATCTCTTGATTTTAAAATGTTGACTGTTTAAAATTTGAAGTTTCAAAAACAAAACAAAACACTACATTTGGCTGGTCATACTGCAGGCTGTATTTGGATCTCAGGAACCTGGATCAGCTCATAACTCTCATATACCTCTATACATATTCTTCTGCTGACACTCTGATGTCTCAAACATTCTTTGACAAATTAATATGTGTGACACAGACAGCTCTTTGAAAGTATTGAGGGTTTTTTTTCCCTCCCATACATGAAGATATCACCGGCAATTATGGCTATTTTCTGACTAGTATTTACATTTTGGAATGAGTTTCTGAAAAGAGATAGGGTAAAACCACCACTCACTGAGCTATCTTTTTCTGTTCATTTCTTAGGCATTTTCAAATGTACCAGAAGAGTTTTAAATTGTATCACCTTGGAAATATACTGGCCACTGCACTTCATGTCCTCTGAGTGAGGGAAGATGCTCCAGGCTTACCCAGAGAGAGGGTATAGGCTCGTGGTTCCAAGGAAGAGGAGTTCTTCTGTGGGTGCCTTACGACAGGTGCCCATCATAAAACCTCTGGGGAAGAAACCCCTGATCTTGAACCAGCCCACTGCAAGGCTGCACATTCTAAGGGCTGAAGGTAGAAGTAAATATCCCTTAAGGATAATGGTCTTAAAGAAGGGTGAGGAATGAGCCTCAGTCCTCTCTGTACTCCTTTGCAAGGAGAAGACATGCAGTGGTACAATTCAGGTTTAGGATATGGCAGATTTAACCACTAGCCATTTTCACTGAACTCCATCCAGGGGTTTAAAACTGAATACAGATACTTGGGAGACTGAGTCAGGGGGATCACCTGAGCCCAGGAGTTTGAGGCTGTAAGACAACATCACTGGGCGTGTGAAGAGCCACTGCACTCCAACTCTGGTGACGTAGTCAGGCACTATCTCTTTAAAAAAAAAACTGAACACAGCAACTAGAGATTATGAATACAAAATCAATGTTTCCTCTACAAATGTGAAGTTTGTTTCTTAACTGTCAGAGTTTATGAGCAGAAACTTGAGAGTGATGAGCAATTTTTAGGAAAAAACTGCCAAGATGGAAGCATTAATGATACCTGCACTATCTAGAAATAATCGTTGATGACCTCTTGCTAAACAAACTTACCGTTTTTAAAATCAACATGTTCTGAGCTTCAGAGGCATGCAGTTTCTGAAGAGGATCACCCTACCTTGAAGATGAAATCAGCCATCAGAGGTCCTGCAATCTTAAAGGTTTGCCTCTCTGAGCCTCTCTGGAACTCAACTGTTGTGTTTTCTACAACAAAGACTCCAGGGCTGCTAAAGCTGTGCTCTCCTTTGCTTCCTTGAAGGGTTTTGGATTCAATAACTAAAATTAAAAAATAAAATTCAAATAAGACACTATCTCCAAGGCATTTTCTTTCAAAAGACATTTTATGGGGGGCAAGGGCATTATTTGAAACCCTAAAATTTGTACCCCCATAATTTGCTGAAATAAAAAAAAGACATTTTACTAAGTCTGATATCAGTATATGCTATCAACGCAGTATCAAAATAACCATTCTGTTTACAAACACTGACTCATCTTGGTAGAACAGATATGTCAGATTTTCAGTTGTCCGTCAAAAGGAGCTAACAAGGTGATAGGCCCAAATAGGTCTGCTCAATTCTTTGTATCCATTTCTGCAAAGGGAAAACCTTTCTTTGTATTTTCTCACGATGTAACTAATACTCAAAGTAAAGCTAAGTTTACTCACTTTATTACCTATTCAAATGTCTTAAGCCTAGTCTTTTATTTAGACAAAACCACAATGAATCTCAAATTTGCTTTTTTTAAACAAAAATTTTTATTTTGAAATAATTATAGAGTCACCAAAAATTGCAAAAATAATATAGAGAGGTCCTGTGTAAATTTCATCCAGTTTTTTTTGTTAAAATGGTAAATTTTATTTTATATATAATTTACCACAAGAAAAAAATAACCATAAAGCTATTTTGTTTTCTCCCAAACTGTAACATGTTCAAATCAAGACCATCTGAAATTAAAAACAAAACAATACAAAAAACCAGCCACTAACAAATCATGAAACTCCTTCAGCATATGTGTGTGTGTGTGTGTGTATATATATATATATATCACATCAAATGTATCAGCAAAAACTGTGTCAAGCACATATTAGTACCAGTCCCTCCCCAGACCCCATGGGTTACAGGGATGGACCACCCAAGCAGACCAAGGTTTGCTCAAACGTGCTGAGAGATATTTATGACCAAGTCCAGTGCCCCTAAAGACTCTACCTTTTCAACATGTAGATACTGGTGCATTTTCCTGCGTCTTGTACAGGTTGAGTATCCCTAACACAAAAATCTAAAATCCAAAACTTTTTGAGTGTTGATATGATGCTCAAAGGACATGTTCATTGGAGTGGTTTGGATTTTGGTTTTTCGGACTTCATCCAGTTTTGCCCAATGGTTACATCTTAGGAAACTACAGTACAATATCAAAACCAGGAAACTGATGTTGGTGCAATGTGTGCGTACAGTTTGACGCCATTTTATCACATACCACCACCATCAAAATATGGAACCATTCCATTGCCACAAAGATCTCCCTAATGCATGCTGCCCCTCCTTTTTTTCCAGACAGAGTCTCACTCTGTTGCCCAGGCTAGAGTGCCATGGCATCAGCCTAGCTCACAGCAACCTCAAACTCCTGGGCTCAGGCGATCCTCCTGCCTCAGCCTCCCGAGTAGCTGGGACTACAGGGCATGCGCCACCATGTCTGGCTAATTTTTTCTATATATATATATTTTTAGTTGACCAATTAATTTCTCTCTATTTTTAGTAGAGATGGGGTGTCGCTCTTGCTCAGGCTGGTTTCAAACTCCTAACCTTGAGCGATCCGCCCGCCTCCACCTCTCAGAGTGCTAGGATTACAGGTGTGAGCCACCATGCCCGGCCATGCCCCTTTATTTGAATTTGTTTTTATGTGAACAGAAGTGCTTTTAAGATCTCCTACAGAAAAAAATGTTTGCCCACAGTTTGAACAAAATAGCATTTCCACTTATTTAAATTTCTTTGTTTCTTCCCCCTTTCTTTTCTTTCTTTTATTTTGTAAGTGTCACCATAGTCAGTAGACCTGGTCTGAGGTTGAGAGGCAATATAAAAATATACAGGTAAGTGCTGGGGCACCTGCGTGTCTGGCCGCAGCTCTTTCTCTAACTTCTGTCTTGGGTTTTCATTGCCTCGTTTCTGACATGAGGAGTCAGAGTGGACAATCTCTCATGGCAAACTCTACTCTGAAATCTACACTTGATTTAATGGTATTGTACCAGTCATTAAAAATCCAGAACAAAGGACACAACGGAACCAAGACTCCGCTCAGTTTCAAACTTAAAAATGGAAAGCTGATAAAATGCGACAACATGGTCTGGCATCAGGGAGCTTCGATCCATGTGCTGCCGGGCTTTGGCTATTTTCATCTGCTGGATTTTCTCTGCCACTGGAGCAGCTGCAGGAATTCAAGCACCCTGGACAGACTGCATAACAGGCATTAGGAGACATCCCTGATTATCCCTGACAGGCAGGCTGGGAACTTTTCTGGGAAAATTCAAAGGCTGGACAAGAGCTACTTGGTCTGGAGGAGTCATTAGTGGTCGGAGAATAATGCTGGCTATTTTCAGGCACACAAAACCTCAACCACTTTGGCCCTGATCTCTGTGACCACAGTAGATTTTTGGAAAGTGTGAGATTAAATTCATTTCCTAGTTCCAATGAAGATATAAAACTGAGTGCTATAAAGTGAGTTGTCAGTAAAAACGAGATGGGGAACTGGAGATAGTAAGTGGGCCCTACACTGGATGAATCAGGTCTCTAAAGTAAAGGAGAAAAAACAGTGAGCATTAGAGCAACTGCAAAACACAAAATGAAGCTGGATACAATCCATCCTCACAGAAGGCATGCAAAACACCAGGCTCTCAGACTGAGATTGAGGCTGAAATGGCTTGATTAAATTCACATAGTACGTGATGGATTCCGCGGCTGTGATGGGTGGTAATTGCTTTACCACTGTGCTAACATTCTGGAGCACAGCTTTCCAAATTTCATCAGGATGCAAAGATGGGGAAGGGGGTGTAAGAATCTGGGAAGGCAATTGGGGAAGAAGGAAAGACCAGTTGCTATGACATCCATCCCCTAAACCAAAGGCTGGCATTTTTATTACTTTGGTTTTGGTGTTTGTTTTTAATATAGAGTCTGTTCTACTATTTCAACAGTGTCTAAGATTTTCAGTGACAAGGATATAAAAACACAAGTAGCACAAACAATTTTCAAGCGCATGCAAATTACCCAAACCACTCTTCTTCTCCACTGAACTCTATGCTTATTGTAAAATATCTTTATTTCATTTATTTCAACAGGCTTCCAGCTTGTAGAGCACAAACACTGGTTGCATATCTAGTATGACAGGTAGAAAGCAGGTGCTTTCACCTCAATTGTGTAAGTAAATGAGTAAGCAGAGTCAGAATGCGTGAAGAGATTTGAGGAAGGCTGAGTTGATGGAGGCAGACAATGCTGATAATTGGGATTAGCAAAGCCATTATGCTGAATCCACAGTGAGATGGAGGCCAGTGCAGTTCTTTAAAAGTTGTCATTTTTATTGGTGGCAAACTTGCTTCTCTTTAATGCCTGTGTTGCTTAAAACAAATGACAGAAAAGGAGTTTGTCGTTTTTCAATCAGCAATTCAGACGAGGACTTATGGATATCTTTGTTAACTTTTTATTAATTTCTACCATCTCCATACATTTACTGCACCCCATGTTGGGACAATGTGAGATGCACAGCTAGCGAGAGCTGTACACACCGCCCTTCAGTTCTCAGAGCTTTCACGACCCCTCTGTGGTTCCTGCAGGAAAGTGGTTAGTGCTTGGGAGACCCCAGGACAACTACAAACACTCACACCACTGTTAAGGGAAAAGAGTATGAACCTTCTTCTTCTCTGCCCACTGCCCACATTCTTTTTCTTCTCCAGGCTTAATATTCCAGGGGTTTGGGAGAGTGAGGAATGGGGGGTGGAGGGGAGGAGAGGAAGTGTTGGGGAAGACAATAGGTATCCTCAAAAAGGGTGAAAAGTAGAATCAGAAGTCAAGACCTTCTTGTATCCCCAACTCAAGTCTCTAATGATACCCTTAAATATTTTAATCCATACTAGCTATTTTTAAAAGCAATGATGACTAGGAAAATGATGAATGTTTCTAATTGCTTCTAGTTGAAGGGCTTGCATTGAGAAGTATCAGGTCTTTCAAAACAGGCAGGGTCATGGTCGCCATCCCCAAGAGGCCTCCTTAAATTCTAAAGGCCACAGAAACACTGTTAGGTAAATGTGCAAGGAGCATTTAGCACAGCTAATGTGGTTAACCATACATCAAACTTATGCTACAGTAGAGCTATATTTTTATAGTAAATGTTCATTTCATCCAGCATCAATTCCCTTTGATTGGCCATCATGCACAGTTCCCATGTTTATATATATATACATCTCTGCATTCAGTCATTAGACAGGACTTAGAAGAAAAAATATTCTTCCAAATGAAATGGAGGCTTTCAGTTTATGGCATCTTGGCTTCTCAAGTTTATTACTAGTCAAACACATTTAATGCTGAAGTTTTGTTACAGTAAAATGTCTTTTGCAGGGATCCTCATTACTGGAGGGTTATAGTTAATATGGATGTTAAAAGAAAGATTTATTACTACAAAATAAGCTTCATTTCAGAAATATCTCTTTTAGAAATAAAAATTAAGAAAACAGTTGTATAGATTAAGAAAATAAAGCTGCTTCTAAATTTAGATATTCAGATATGTTAACTAAATCCTTTGTAAATGAAGCCAGTTCTATTCATCAGTAAAGGATAACTTTTAGAAACACATCTAGTGCCAATTGTGAGATTGTTCAGAAGGGGAAATATTCCAAGTAACAGATCTGTCACTTTTGGAGAAAGGAGAAAATTTTTGAGCCCTATTCTTAGAAGAGTGTCTGTCTTGAGTGTAGTTATGTTGAATATGCCAGAACATATACACATGTAAATGAATTTCTGCCTCAAAGTATTCATCTTGACTTACTCTGTTCACTGTTTACTTATTCTGTTTTTATAACTTAACTATTTTTGGAGCTTAATTTGGGGAAATTGCCTTTAATATCATGAGAATATCAGGCCCACTCACTTTTTTTTTCTAAACATCATTTTGATATATAATTCATAAGCCATAAATAAACTTCATTCATTTAAAACATATAATTTAATGTTTCAGTATATACACAGCGTGAAGCCATCACCATGATCTAAGCTTAGAACATTTTTGTCGGCCCCAAAAGAAACCCCATATTCATCAACCAGGCAATCACCAATCTATTTTCTATCTGTACAGATTTGACTATTTTGGACATTTCGTAGAGATGGAATCATACACTATGTGGCCTTTTATGACTGGCTTCTTTCACTGAGCATGATGTTTTCAAGGATCATCCATGTAGCAGCCTATACAGCATTTTATATCCCTTTTCATAGCCAAATCATATTTTACATAAGTCACATCTTATTATTCATTCAACAGTTGAATGGACTTTTGAGCTGTTTCCACTTGGTGGCTGCTATGAATAATGCTGCTATGAATATTCAACACTTCATATTTTTTAATCCAAGATATTTTACAATGTGATTAAATGATTCACAAAATCTGGATCTGAATGATTTTACCTGTTTCCAAAAATCAAATTTGTATTCATAAGGATGAAGATTTGTTCTCATCTAGAGTTGTGGGCTTTGAAGCCATTTAAAAGAGAAATTTAAAAAATGTTTTGATGCTTCACTGCAAAGAAAACTTTGAATGAAATGAACATTATATGGCTGTAAATATTTTAGTAATTTTATTTTAAAAATTACTCACCCTTTTACTCATAAATTACATGATGATGTTAAGGGTAAAAAGGGGCTTTTGAATAATTGTATACCTTCACTGTCACAAAAATATTCTTTTGCTTCCCTAATTTGGATCATAATGTACTATAGTATAGCATTTCTTTTTTTCCCCGAGATTTTAATCTGATGGTGATCTTAAACATTTTGTTATAAACATTTCTCAAAGGACATTTCTGGTTGAAATAATAGTTCTGGATCCAAAATACACACACACACACACACACACATACACACACACAGGCGCGTGCGTGCACGCACGCGCACAAACTCTTAAAAGCTACCAAAAATGTGAGATGCTTCTGGCTCTGAAAAATTCTTATGATTTAAAAATTTAAGATGATGGTCCAGGAAAAAGAAAAGGCAAGTATGTAGCTCTGATTCAATGGACCTTGCTTGGAGGGTCAGTCTGGCACAGACCATTTTCTGTTGACCACAACTAAGAAAGTCCTGCCAGTGGCCACAAGGAGACTTTGGCAGAGAAGGAGACAAACGCTGGCAGTTCCAGTTCATTTCCCTGCTCCCATGAGGGGATTAATCCCAAACAGGTATGTTTTCCATGAGGGCATGAGAACAGAAAAATCCAGGTTACAGCATAGACAAGTTCCCTGGTGATATAGACTGTTTCAGAGTAATGGGCAAAATCCCTGAGATATTTGTCTTCTTACCTGTTAACTCAGAGAAAGGTTTTTTTGTTGGTTGGTCTGGTTTGGTGTTTTTAGATAACTAAATGTTCAGGAAGTTTAAAAATGTTAAGATTAAATTTTACTTACAGAGGTGGGCAGGTCCTTTCACTGTAATTCTCACACTTCGACTCCCCAAAGGAACAGCAATTACATTTTCTTCTCCTAGGAAAGAACAGAAGACAGAGGTATTAACAGTAAAACTCGTGCACTAAAGAATTATGAAAATGAGCAGGTCAGTGAATCCTGTAGCACCTACAGTGCCCTTCACTACATTCATCTAATAGTCAAGAAACCTCTGGAAAGCACCAACTACGTGTAAGGGCGTTTTTGCTCCATAAAGGCAGAATTTAGTAGCAATGGAGATAATATATCTCACAAAGCCTGAAACATTTATTAACACTGTCCTACCTAACCCTTCACAGAAAAGTTTCATGACCCCTGGCCTGGATAATTGCCTAGTTGAAATACTGGTCCTCATGGATGTGTTTTCATGCTGTTACATATTCTGATAAGCTAATTTTTATGCCCACATAATAATCTAGATTCATATATGAAATTTTATCTCACTATCCCATATCTGAACATTGCCTGTTTCTAAATGTTCCCAAAAGATTATCAATGATATGAATTACTTGGAGCAGATGTTGTTTTTTGTTTAATTTAGAGAGAATAACTTTTTTGGATAAACTTTCCAGAGTGAAACTGGTGGAGTACAGGATGTTCATATATCTACTGAATAATCTGTAGGTTTTTATTAAATAAAAAACATGTTTACTATTGAAAATTAGAAAACACAGATAAACAAAAAGACAAATGAAACTATTTCTAATCCTATTGCCCAGAGAACATCACTTCTAACACTTTGATGAATGTCCTTTCCAGATTTTTTTTGTTTTTAATATACACATGTAAAAGGAAACAATGAACTCTACCTAAATGTCCATCAATATGGGAGAGATAAATAAACGAGTATATCCATACTAAGGAATACTCTGCAACTGACAAAAGTAATGGTAAGAAGCTATATGACCTGATGTGGAAAGACTGCCAATATATATATTGATGATTTTAAAAAAACAAGTTAAAAAACAATGTATGTGGGCAATGATTTCTTGGATATGACACCAAAAACAGAGGAAAAAATGCAAAAAGATACATCAAAATTAAGCTTTCTATATCAAAGGACACTATCAACACAGTGAAAAGGCAACTCATGGAATGGGAGAAAACATTTGCAAATCACAAATTGGATAAGGGGTTACTAGCTAGAATATATAAAGAACTTCTACAACTCAACAACAAATACCAAACAACCCAATTTAAAAAAATTGGCAAAGGACTTGAATAGACATTTCTCCAAAGAGGATATACAAATGGCCAATAAACATACAAAAATGTTCAATATAGCTAACTATTAGGAAAATGCAAGTCAAAACCACAACAAGACACCACTTCACATCCTTTAGGATGGCAATTATAAAAAATAACAAAACAAACAAAAATAACAAGTACTGGCAAGGATGTGGAGAAACTGAAACCCTTATGAACTGCTGGAGGGTATGTAAAATGGTACAACTATTACGGAAAACAATATGGCATTTCTTCAAAATATTAAATATAGAATTACCATCTAATCCAGCAATTCCCCTTCTGGGTTTATACCCAAAAGAACTGAAAGCAAGAACAGAAACAGACAGGGGTACACTCATTATCATAGTGGCATCACCCACAATAGCCGAAAGGTGGAAGCAATCCAAGTGTCTGTCCATGGATGAACAAACAGATATCATGTGGCACATACCTACAGTGGAATATTATTCAGCCTTAAAAAGGAAGGAAATATGACACATTCTACAACACAGATGAACTGTGAAGACATTATGCTAAATGAAATAAGCCAGTCACAAAAGGACAAATACCGTATGATTTCACTTATATGAGATACCTAGAATAGTCAAGTTCATAGAAATAGAGAGTAGAGTGGTGGTTACCAGGGGCTGGGGAGAGGGGAGCGTGGGGAGCTACTGCTTAGTGGGTATAAAGCTTCTGTTTTACAAGATGAAAAACATTCTGGAGGTTGATGGTGGTGACGGTTTTACAACAATGTGAATAAACTTAATGCCACTGAACTATACACTTAAAAATGGTTAAAATGGTAAATTTTATATTATGTATATTTTGCCACAATGTAAAAAATTCATATGGTAATTCATGGCATAATTCCATTGTAGAAATATACATGTTTGACTATTGCTTTCTCATGTATATGTAATCTATAGCAATATACACAGGTATTGCATCAGTGTGTAAATGCACCGATGAAACTGTATACACAATATAGTGTGAAAATGCATAGTACTGTGTATTTGCTTATAGTAAATAAAAGAGTGGGATTTAATTCTTTAATCCTTTAAATGCATGGAAGGGTTTTCACCAAACTGTTGTTGGTGTTTACCTCTGGGGAGAAAAGTGAGAGTTGGGGAGTGAGTGGGAGAACATAGATTTATATTTTTTTACCTTTCTATAATGGAAATATACTGATGAGTTACTTAAATAAAATTTTTAAAAGCTAAAAACTTTTTATCAAAAAGAAGAGGAAAGAAAAAAGAAAATAAAGGATGAGGGCCAAAAGGTTTTGCTGCCTGAGTCCTGCAGAATCTTAAGCAAACAGGTAGGTTCCAGGTAACACAAAGAATGGAAGGTTGCCAATTAGTGATATACAGCCACAGGACTCTGATGCCCAAACAAAACACAGACAGCACAAAAATAAATACGTGAGCCAAATTTAATTGTGACTATGGATAGAAAATACTAATCAAAAGGACTGCACAACTTGACTAAATAGAATATATTATAAAAATGAATGACTGATCCAACATTAGAAGATGTATTAACACAATAGATTATATTAACAGACCAAAGAAAGTAAATGGTATGATAATTCCAATGACTATAAAAAGGTTTGTGTTAAGATTCCAATTAAAGCCAGGGACAGAAGGAAACATTTCTCAACTTGACAAAGAGTATCAGAAGCCATGGGCAGACTCAACAGTGAAACATCAGAATCATTCCCATCTCAAGACAGGGACAAAAAAAAGGGTTATCATCATGTTATTTTTCCACACTGTTCTGGAGATCCTTGTTAATGTAGCTGGAAAACTTACAGAAATATATACTGGAAAGAAAAGATTAAAAATACCATTATTCATAGACCACATGACTACTTTAAAATTCAAGAAGAAAAAAGTTATTGTAATACAAAAAAGTTCAGGAAGTATTCTGACATTAAATAAACTGCTTTCCTAACTTTTAGTTAATATTTAATTATATATACTTAATTATATTTTATATATTCCAATGTTATATATTATGTATTATGAGTATACTTAATATATTACTACACAGTACATTAATATACAGTATTGCACATCTGTGTGTGCATATACACATCATACACACATATGTATTTATTAAATATTATATAAAATATACACCCTAGTATTTATTCCCTCATTTGTCTCCTAAAAATAAAAAAAAAAAAAAGTTAGCTAACTCAGTAGCAGTGAGCATTGTTTGCACTGATAATGTGCCTCCAAACACCATTTCCCACTAAAAAGAACCAGAGTTTCTTATAGAAATGGGTCAATCCAGGTTTGGGTCAGAAAATGAACAAGATGATACTGGAACATTGTAGCACAACAAAAGCAAGGAAGCTCTCAAAGACAACTGAGTCATGCCAAAGGACTCAGAGTCAACATGAAGAGTCCCCAGCTGGACAGAAATGTTAACAATTTGAACATTAATAAGAATAATAATTGCAATGGAGTGAATCATATGAAACATGTTTAAAATCATAGGTTTGTATTATAATAATAATTTGAAAAAAAATCACTGGTCACATTTTTACGATGCTAGCGACCAGCTCATTGTTTTGCACATTTATAAAAAAAGAAAAGAATAATGCATTTATCATGCCTTTTGATACAAACTGTATTTCAAGGGAACTAAATAGTTGATGAGGGAAAGTTTCTCTTTATAGAACTATCCCAGCCCATAAATGAAAGACTGACAGAATATTACCGTTTAGGCACTGATCTTCAGTGGCTACAGCATCACAAAAAGAGAGAAAACCATACTATTATGTGCTTTCCAATATGATATAATAGGAGTATATAACACCAACCCTAAAGTATTCTTGCCCAAACAAACCAACCAACCTGAACATGCTCAAGCTTTTAGGTCTAACCACCTATTTAAGGGAAATGTAGGGGACACAGGAACATGTCAAACCATAACAGGGGGATATGATTAGAAAAACATAGACTATGAGGAAGTCTATAGGATAAATTAACAGTTTCCTCAACAAATAAATTTCAAGGAAAAAAAAGAGAAGAGTAGGTATTTATACATTAAAAGAGAATTAAGATATATGCCACCTAAACACAATATAAACACCTTATTCAGAGACTAACTTGAGCAAACAAGCAAAATTAGCAGTATCTTTAAAAACTAAAAGCACAAAACTGAGAGAAAATCTAAAAGCTCATTAATACGGGTCTGGTTAAATAAATTATGGTATGTTCTCCTGTGTTACCATTTTTAAAAATCAAGCCAACTTATGAGAACTGATAGGCAAAAACAATGGAGTAAGGACCTCTGACAATCCTCTCTTCCATAAAAGCAATAAAAACACTGCAAAAATTGTCAGAATCAACATTTTCAAAACTCTAGACATTAACCAAAGGCTTGCAGCAATCTGAGCAATTATTCAAGAAAAATGCTCAGTAAAAACAGTGAGCTTTGTGGCATATTAACCTGCCTATTCCCATCTTTCCCATTCTCCACCTCTGCAGCAACCTTGAATACAACAACCCAGAGTCACAGTGAGAGCCAGTAGCCCAGGAGACACTGCAGGGGTAGAATGGGCTTAAAGGTCCTTCAGTGCCCAATTCCCAATTATTATTTGACCTGTGTGGTGGTTCCCTAGAAGACTCCACTCAAAAATCTGTCTTTAGGTTACCTAACTAGGAGCTTGCCCAGTGCAAATAGCCTTTCCCCAGGAGGCATTTGTCCAAAACAATCAGACCTGATTAAGAGGTGGTGGATAACAGTTGGGGAAAACATAAACTAACCAAAAAGCTTAAAAGGAAAAGCTGGAAATGAGATGTCCACGGGTGGCTTTGAAAAGCTCCAAAATACTCCTGGGAATCTAGAGGGCTGTGTGCATGCCCAGGAAAGACCCGAGAAGGCCCTAAGCTCTCACCTCTGGCTAACCTAGAAGCTCTGCAAAAACAGGAAATAAAAGCTAGGACAGAGTTGTCAACTCCCTTGGCTGAGCACTGAAGATGTGCCCCAGCACACACAGAACCCACTGAAAAGAACCAGGGCCCCAAGAAAAAAAACAGGTGATTCCAGGTCTGTTTTTCCTGGCGTAGGGAAAATACACAGTGAGCTTGGAACACCTGTTGCTCTCGATACAAAGGCCGTGTTTAAAATTCAATGGAATTATCTCAAAAGGAGTCAACTTAAAATGTTCTCACTGGCTACATTTTGGACAATTTGAATCCCAAAAGAATATTGTCTCTAATATTATGAAACACTGAATAATAAAAATTCTTGAACACAGGCTGAGAAATTTTTTTAAAAGGAAGGCTTCTGTTTGTTTTTTTTTTACAGAAGAATGTCTACAAGTAAGTGTGAAAGGAATGATAGAAGTAGAAAATCACCATTTGCAACTCTCAGTGTTAAGTACTATTTCAAGCAAGAATCATCAATGCATGCTAAAGCCATGGTGTGGAAGATTTTTGCAAGACAGACTATCACCTTGTCAAGGTACCATCCTGAAGATTTCTTACCAGGAAACATCAATCTATACAACAGAGTATCTATAGCTTCCCACCTTAGCCAAGTGATCAAACTCAGCATTGCTAATACCGAGTCGCACTGACGTCATGGGCTTCCTGATGTGATGTCCCATAAGCATGAATCATCACATTTGGTGCGTTCCTGCCACAAATGTTCAATCCAATTCTAATCAAGTCTCAGATTCTACTGATTGGCTTACAGGAATTACATGAGAGAGATCAACAAAGTAGAGGAAAAACAATGAGGCAAATCCAGAGCATGGGACATGCCATAAGACAACTGGCACGAACTTTTAAAAAAGTCAATACCATAAAAAAGTAAGTGGTCTAAAGAAAAGAGACTGAAGACAGAACAATTAAATACAGTGAATGAACCTCGACTGGTTCAAGGGACAAAACAACCAGAAAAGATGTTCTTGAGACAAGAGAAATCTGAATGTGGATTGGATATTAGATAATATTTAGAAATTGTAATTATTTTTTAGATGTGCTGAAATGGTGTTAGAAAGATCCTTATTTTTAGGAGAGTCATACTATAGTATTGAGAGGTAAATGTTGCCATGTTTTGTAACTTACTTTCATTAGGCTCAGCTAGCAAGTTGGGCAGATGGATATGAACTGGATGGACAGACAGAACAAATTAGCAAAATGTTAAATATTTACTGAATCTAGGTAGAACATGTACAGTAGCTATTATTTCAACTTATATGTATGCTTGAAAATTTTACATGAAACAATCTGGGAGAAAAAAACCACATTTCAATGAAACTAATGTTTACTTAATACCAAATTCCTAAATAAAATATTTGAAAAGAGAATCTAATAGTAAATTTGAATAATTATGCACTAAATCCAAATGGAGTTCACCTAAGAAATGCTAGTGTCATTCAAAATTAGGAAATCTATGGATGTAATTTACCATATTAACAGACCAAAGTAGAAAAATCATATAATTTCAACAAGTTTCCAGTATTTAATAAAATTCAATAGTTATTCCTTATAAAAATTCTGTATATGTAATGAGATAAATGTTTGTAACATGATTTACAAATGCCAGTATCATGATTAATATGCTTAATGCTTAAACATTAGAAATATTCCCATTTAATTGGGGAAATGATGAGATACTAATTATCACCTTTTGATTTAAGACTTTTAGGGAGATTTGCCAAGGTAATAAGGCAAGAAAAAATAGTCTAAGCATTAGAAAACAGGGAGAAATTAATATTAAAAAATCAGTATCTTTCAGAAACACCAACAATAATCATTTGGAAATATAATAGAAGAAAATGTCCCATTTGCAATGTCAAGAAAAAAGATATAATATCTTGGAATGAATTTTTTTTAAAAATGAGCAATGAACTACAAAAATAATATTTAAGTCTCTCTCTAGAAACATTAAAATGCCTTTAAAAATCAAAGGGAAAGATTAATTCATTTGAAATAAAAATTGAATTAAATGTCAAAGATAGAAAAAAATTATAATTATCAGCAAAGACTTTCCTTAATATATAAAAGTGCTTACAAATAAGTAAGAAAAACAAATAGTTCACAGAAAAAAAACTAAAATATCAAAAGATTATGTAAAGATGGAGAAGAAATTAGCAGTATCTTTAAAAACTAAAAGCACAAAACTGAGAGAAAATCTAAAAGCTCATTAATACGGGTCTGGTTAAATAAATTATGGTATGTTCTCCTGTGTTACCATTTTTAAAAATCAAGCCAACTTATGAGAACTGATAGGCAAAAAACCTCAGTGAATAAAAGCAAGCTGTAAAAAAATTTATATCTAATGATCAATTCTGTATACCTATAAAAAGCACACACTTTGCATGGAAGGTATATATTACATTGTGTGGGAATTGCGCACACACACATAGGCATACCAAATATTTATAATATAAACTATTAATAAAATAAGACTTATACTTTTAAAGACTAGAAATGGTTAGGAATTTTGGGTTGGTAGAGGGTGACTTACTTTCCACTTTGTATATTTTTGTGCCCTTTGAAATTTTTACAAATAGCATGTCTGAATTTTACAATATAAATTATTGATGTATACTATACATCCAAACACTTCACCCCCAGTGCAGGAAGGATACACACTACTAATATGATGACAAGTACGATCTCTCAGCAGTGTGATTGATTACATGAAATATTTATCATTTTCTTTTCCTTTGCCTAAATATTTTATATTTTCTACAATAAACATACATCATACTATATATGTGATAAAAATTGTTTTGAAAATACATATAAACTAGAAATCTTTCCTGAGCTAAAGAAAATCTATTTGGCTGGCTGGGCGTGGTGGCTCACCCCTGTAATCCTAGCACTCTGGGAGGCTGAGGCGGGAGGATCGCTCGAGGTCAGGAGTTCGAAACCTATTTGGGCAAACCAATTGAGCTTAGCACTTTCTTGCAAAATCTGTGTGAATTTAGGCTGTAATATCTCTGGGAAGCATTTGTCACACGTGTGTGTGTGTGTGTGTGTATGTGTGTCTTGTAACCACCATCCCATTGACAATTACACACTTTAAAGAAACCTCTCACACCAGAACCCCTGGCATTTTTTTTAGTTTAAATAGCTCAAGTTTGGGGAAAATGTTCTGCTAGATGGAGTTGCCCACTCTGTTATCCTTGAGGGGAAAGGCACACTGTAAGGCAGCTAGCAAGGCTGGGAACTGGGGACGTCCTACAAGGGGACACCTCTTAAGGGCTTAACATCCTTAGATCATGAGAAAAGTAATCTCTACTATATAGTTTTAAATCTTCTAAACTGGAATCAAATTTGATACATCTGTAGAAGTCTCTGCCATACTTTTACAGTGCAGTACCTCCCAAACATTTTATCATACATACGATAAACTCGTTACATTGGCAAACTTGTTAAAACAAAGATTCCTGCCCTACCCACAGAAATTCTGATCCAGCAGTTTAGGGTGGAGCCCAAAATGTGCCTGACTAGCCACTTCCACATGATGCTGACACCACTGGACTGTGAGCCAGGTATCGAGCAGCACCGACACCGGGCAGGGTGAGGGAAGGCTCAGGTCATAAGGGGCAGGGAGAGAGGACTGGTCCACCGTCACAACGCTGGAAGCGTTCCCTCACCGTGCTGCAGCATGCACAGGCCTGGCTCTGACCAGAAAGGAAGGAGAACCCAGCAAGGTAGAGGATGTTGAGAAGGGCAGGCAAACACTAAGTGCTCTGTGGGTGAGGACTGGCAAGTGCCTTTTGCAGGAAGCAGTGGAGAGGTGGTTAGTGAGCTTTGTAACAGCACTTTTAACTAAGTAGCAGGCACAGCAGGCTAAGATTTGAGGAATAAATGATGACAAAAAATTAGAGACACCAAGTGTAAATCATTTTTTCAAACTCGGCAGGAAAGGGTAGGTGAAAGATGAGAGTGGTAGCTGGAAATGTAGTTATATTAAAACATATATATATATATATACACACACACACACTATATATGAAGAAAATGCTTTAAATATATATAGACAATTATATAGTCATGTTTACATATATGCATATAGATACATGTGTACATATATACATAAATGTATATTTATATATGTACATACACATACGTGTTTTTTGAATGATGCTTTTTATTTCGACCGAGCCATGTTTAAAACTGATAGGAAACAGAAAGAGGAGAGAGGGGATGGTGGGTGGAGTGAGTACTTGGAGGACAGAGAGGAGGATGGAATGCGACCACAGACGGAAGGAGTACGCAGCCTTGGGAAGGAAGACAGACACTTGTGCCTCCGTCATGGCAGGGAGCAGGGAGCGGATGGGCACAGCTGCAGGGCAAGGCCTCTCCTGGTAGTTGCTGCCTTATTGGGGATGTTTTTTTAACCTTTGCAGCGTAGCACAGAATCAGTTTTTGTAAATGGTCCACAAATTGACTTGAGACGAAGGCATATTCCCTCAACATACACTGCTCAATACTTACCTATTAATGTGACATTAATAATTACATTGTACAGACTCTATATGCAATTTTCATTGACTTAAATATATGAAAGTCTCTCATACCAGTTTTACTTATTTGAATTTCTTCTTATATACCTACAGGGGTTTTTTTCTTTACATATTTTGATGTAATGGTATTTGAGTCACAAAATCTTTGGACCATTTGCTTTTTGATTGTCAATGGACATAAAATACTCACTTTATAGTTACTTTTTTTTTTTCACCTAAAATTCTACCAGTTCTGATATAAATACAGCTACCCATGCTTTCGTTATCCTGCCTGTTAAAATGGGCCACTTAATCCCAGATAAATGGCTTCCTGGTAAACCCCCTCGGCCTGGAGCGGGAGCGGGATCTGGAGACCATGGCGGAGGGGCGGCCGCGTGGGTCTAGCAGGAGCAGGCTGCGCATGCGCCTCAGTATAGGCGTGGGATCGATACCTGAAACCTCCTATCGCGAGAATGCAGATGGCACTGCCAAGCAGGTCGGATTCCGGCTTGCTTTGAAATTCTGTCGGTTAAAAACATATCAGATGGACAAAAGACGACCCTAGTGTTGATGGCAGCAGGCCCATGTCTGGCGACTTGCTGTTGCTGTTGATGGTGGTAACTGGTTCCTATCGAACACTTTCATTGTTTGGAATTATTCCAGAACCTTGTGACTAAAATTTGGGGTTACTGCTCCTCACTTTGCCATCCTCCAGGGCTCCCTCTTGTCACTCTCTAAACGCCATTTGCGTTATTTTACTCTGTGAACTGTTGGGAGAGGTCATATGGAATAGTGATTATGATCACAGACTCTGGAGCCAGGCAACCTGGGTTGGAAGGCCAGCACTGCCACCTACAATCACTGTGTGACCCTGGGCAGGTTGCTTACCCTCTCTGTGCCCTGGTTACATTTGAAAAAAAATGAGGATAATAGGAACACCTGTTCCAAGGGGTTATTGTGAGTGTTCAATGAGGTAATACATGCAAAGGGCTTAGGACACAACGTGGCAGCCACTAGGGGCTGGGTAAGTGTAAGTTGTTATTAAAACCATGTCGAGCACTTACTATGCCCCCAGGCATCATGGTAAGTAACTTGAGACAAATTACCTCATTCATTCTAATGAAAACCTATTTCTACAGTTAAGAAAACTGAAGTTTTGCAAGTTTAAAGTGACTTTCCCAAGAACACAGAATTCCTGAGCAGTAGAACCAGGGTCTGAACGAAAAACTACATTGTTAAACTCTTCTGCTATGAACCAAGTTGTACTATATAAACTCAAACTCACCCATCACAAGTATGCTCATTACAGACTTTCATTTTATGGGTTTCACTTGTTTGATTTTGCAATCACTGCACTGACCTCAGATTGAGTTTGCTTTCACTGACTTTCCCTCCCACACATAAATGCTCAAGTCCAGCTGTTCTGTCATATTTTTTCTATGTCTCATTTCCTGCTGCAGATCACAGCTTTGCTAAGTAGCAAGATGTACAGGAAATAAATTGTCCACACAATATTAACTAATCAATAAACATGAGTTTCAGCCCAGAAGGATTGTAATTTATATCAGACCATTATATTTCTGCTATGAAGTCCAACTAGAACTCACCAACCTACATATACACATTGCAAGGTAATACAACAAAGAAGATGTCTTAGCTATTCTCACTTTGACAACCTCACCCCCACTTTTCTAATGGTTTTGGTTTTTTCAGGGGGATATATGCTCTTTTTAGTTGTTGTACTTTTTTTTTTCTGAACAAAATTTTCTGTCAAGGATTTTTCATGTTACTTTTCTTGACCTTGCATTTCTTTTCTCCTTCTGCTATTTAGGTTCAAATACACACACACACACACA